>JASVEL010011853.1:0-85931 GCA_032618575.1 Nicotiana noctiflora
TGCGATTTTAGTAAGTTATGGCTAGCCTCATCACTACTTCGCCGGGGTTAGGCCACGCACTTACAAGCACATGGGGTCGGTTATGCTGATGCTACACTTCTATGCTCTTTGCACAGATCATATCGTTGGAGCAGCTTTCAGACAACAGCAGCAGTAGGATATTTTTGGGAGTTGTCTTTAGTCCAGGGACTCTCGAGGTAGCCTAGCCGGCATTCGCAGGCCGAAGTCTCTATCCCTTATTTAAGTTTGTTTTTATTGTATCAAAATAGACTTATGTATTTTCTTTCATTCAGACTTGGTTGTAGTATCTATAGTAGTCTGTGAGATAGCGACACCAGATTTTGGGGTAGTGTTATGTTCAGTATTTTTCCGCATTTGGTTTCTTCTTTACTGGATTTTAAAGTTTTTTCCTGAAATGTTTAATTATTCGAGTATATTCGGTTGTTAAGGTTCGGCTGGCCTAGCTTCGATAGTAGGCGCCTTCACGACTCTCGATGGTGGAAAAATCTGGGTCGTGACAAGTTGGTATCATAGCTCTAGGTTGCATAGGTCTCGCTACTCACGGACAAACTAGGTAGAGTCTGAGGGATCGGTACGGAGATGTCGGCATTTATCCCTCAAAGGCTGCAGAGTTAGGAAAAATTTCACTTTTGCTCTTTCTTGTCATGCGATTGTGTTTCTCAAACACTGATTGTCCTTCTACTCTGTTCTTTTGCAGATGGTGAGAACACGTGCTTTTACTTCCACCGCGCGGCAGCCCAAGTCCACAGCTGCACCTGTGAGGGGTGTGAGCACGTGATTTTTGCCCCAAACAATTGAATTCCAAAATATATAAAAAATAATACAAGAATGATTTTTATTTGCAATTGTGTGATTTGTGTGAAATACCAGTGTTTGTCAATTGTTTGAAATATAATTGAAATGAAAATACAAAAAAAAAAGGAATTAATTAGAAAATATCACAAAAATACAAAAATATATCGAAAATTCAAGAAAAAATACAAAAAATGGAAATAAAGGAAAATATATCAGTTGTAAAATATATACAAAAGAAAAATACAAAATATAAAAGAAAATACATAAAATTAAATAAAATACAAGTCAAAATAATAAAAAATACAAAAAATACAATGTATAATTAATTTGGGCCAAATAAACAAGGAATACACATATATACTCATCCCAAAACAATTACACAAATCAGGCCCAAAATGAAACAGGCCCGGTCTGCCTAGCCTCTAAGACAAACGACGCCGCATAAACAAATAAATCTGTGCCATTGATTGCAGCTGATCAACGGACCTGGTGAGGCGGTGGCCTCACAAATGAAACGACGTCGCATTTGAAATCAATCTCAACCGTCCAATACAATTAATCAGACGGACGAGGCCAGGGTGCCATTTAATGAAATAATGTAGATTAGGGCATTTGATCTCAACCGTCCAGAGTTATAATCTAACGGACATAATGAGACCTTTAATTAATCTACACGACACCGTTTTGAGGCCAAATAATCCTGGCCATTCATTTAATCAAATCCAACGGCCAGGAATCAACGATGCTATTTTAATATATATACTTACCCTCCCCATTCAGACCCCTCATTATACACACACACACACACACACACACACACACATTCTATATGCAAACCCTAGCAGCCTTACTATTCTTCTTCTCCTTCACCGTCTCTCATGGAGACCACCGGAACCCTACCGGTGGTCACTCCTCAGCCTTCTTCTCCGACTCAGGCTAACTTCAAAACACCCCTCCCTACTGGCTAACACCTCTAACACCATTAACCCCATCTAAAAGCTAACCAGTTCCCCCCAGTCTTGAAATTTCGGTCGCCGGAACCCTAGTCAATACAAGCCTTCGTATTTCCTTTGTTGTAACTGAATCTTGTATCTTCCTGGTTAGCCACCATTTTACTTGTGTACTATCTGTTTGTAACGACCCGGCCCGTTGTTACGGGAATTACCACCCCGTTACCTTGCATTTGCATATATTATGCTTTTAAAACAGTATTAGAGTATATCGGGTGAGTTAGGAGTGATTTGGATTGAAAATGAAACAAATAGCATGTTTGAAGAAAGCTTGAATATGAAAAGTCAACCAAGAGTTGACTATTGAGTTAGAGTGCTCGGAATCGGATTCTGATGATTCGGTTAGTTCCGGGAGGTGATTTGTGACTTAGGGGAGCGATCGGAATTGAATTTGGAGGCCCGGTGTAGGAATAGGCTTGAATTGGCTAAGGTTGAATTTTGGCGAAATCCGAACGGTAGGTGATATTTTGATCCGGGAGTCGGAATGGAATTCCGACAGTTGCAGTAGCTTCGTTAGGTGATTTTGGATGTGCCTGCAAAATTTCAGGTCATTCGGACGTCGTTTGGTCGGGTTTTTGATTGAATGTGCAATTTGGAATGTTTTAAGGAATTTAGGCTTGAATTCGATGCGAATTATGAGTTTTGATGTTGTTAGACGTGTTTTGAGGATTGGAGCAAGTTCGAATAAGGTATTAAGATGTGTTGGTGTGTTTGGATGAGGTCCCGGGGCCTCGGGGTGTTTTCGGATGGTTAAACGGGAGAAAAATGTGGAAAATTGCAGACTTGTGTTCTGGTTCTGTGGTTTTCGCTCCTGCGGAAATGGGGGCGCAGGAGCGAGTCCGCAGGAGCGGATAAGAAGGCGCAGTAGCGGGATAGACCGCTGAAGCGGAAAGGAGCCCGCAGGTGCGGCACCGCTGAAGCGGATATTGAGCCGCAGAAGCGGCCAAGGGCTAAGGGGGAAGTATCGCAGAAGCGGAAGGCTAGCCGCTTAGGCGAGTCCGCCGAAGCGGACACTTAGCCGCAGAAGCGGAAATTTCCGCAGGAGCGGTCGAGGCTTCGCAGAAGCGGACGCGCAGAGGCGGTCCGTATGTCGCAGAAGCGGAATTGGCCGGCTAGGCCTAGAACCGCAGAAGCGACCCTTTGGTCGCGGATACGGAAGCATAGAAGCGGAAAATGTTCCGCAGAAGCGAAAATCGCTGTAAGTAAGTGTATCAGAAGTTAGAAAAATTTCAGAAACATTTTAACATTTGGGGGTCTCGGCTTAAGGGCGATTTTGGGCGATTTTGAGGAGGAAATCAAGGAAAATCATCAGGTAATCAACTATGAACTCATATTATGATTAGTATTGATAATATCATGCAATTATATCATGAAAATGGAAGAATTTGGGGTAATTATGGAGGATTTAGCCCTAGTCTTGGACTTTAGAAAATCAAGGTTTTGAACGGGCAAATGGAGTCCGATTTTGGTAAAATTGATATGCTTAGACTCGTATTGAGACGAGGGTTCCGGAAATGTGAATTTCGTAAATTTTCGGAATGTGGGCCCGGGGCTCGGGTTTTGACAACTTTGGGAATTTTGATGTAAATTGAGTTGTATTGATTGGGTGTCGTCCCATTGGCCTAATTTGTTGTATTTCTACTGTATTTGATCGGATTCTACGCGTGCGGAGCTTGATTCTCGTGGCAAGGGCATTGCGGAGTAGTCGCCGCGCCGTATTGAGGTGAGTAATAGATGTGGGTGATGACCAGCGGGTTCGAAACCCCGGTATACCACTTTGTGACGCTGTATAGCGGCGAGACACGCACACTCTTGAGAGTGCGGGGTCGATCATGAATTGGAGACTATATATTAGTCCAACCTGTTGATACTGTATTATTGGCTATTCTAGAGCCGTCGAACCTCCTTCTCGGAGGGTTGCATATATATATTGTGATAATGGCTGCTCTTGAGCCGAGGAACCCCCTTCTTGGGGCGGTTGATTATACATGTGGGCCGTGAGCCAGTTATTGGATCCCGCGAGGATCGTTATCATTGTCTTATCACATAGACATGCTAGTTTACTACTAGTCCGCAGCTATTTTTGTTATTATGCAAATTCCAATCTCTGGAACTTGATATTACTGTTTTCCAGCTGAAAAATGATAAAAGAGTTTTCAAAAACTACTTTTGAGCCTGCGAGGCTGTATCTGCATATTAGCTGACTAGTAGTGGATCGGGCTGCACGCCGCAGCAAGATATATGTTGGATCGGACTGCACGCCGCAGTGATATCTCTATGAGATGTGCTTGGGCTGTAGGAGCCCCTCCGGAGTCTGAACCCCCACAGTGAGCACGGGTACCCAAAATTGGAGTCGGGCTACACGCCGTAGCGGTCATATCATGCATTGCATTGCATTTAGCTACATCCGCTAGCTGTTATGCTATTTATTGGTAATTGTTGGAACAGGTACAGTGAAGATTGATTCTATGACAGGGTAGCCGATTATAGCTTTACATAGTGCTTTATTGCGGATTTCTTATCTGCGTTGTCTTACCCTTGTTTATTACCACTGAGTCTGGCAGTACTCATTTTACTCCCTGCACCTTGTGTGCAGATCCAGGTACCTCTCAGCAGTGATCCGGTAGCTGTGCGAGGCGACGTTTGTGGATATTCGAGGTAGCTGCAGAGTCCGCAGGACCCGATATTCCTTCCTATTGTCTTTTGATTTTGTATTGACATTTCTTTCCGCACTTGGTATTCTTGTAAACCTTTTATACTCATGTTCAGTAGAGGCTCATGACTCTTGACCCTTGGTCTATGGGAGTTGATGTATTATGGGACTTGGTTCCCTGTTTTCGTTATTTGCATCGCTATTACTTCGTGATTTAATTTGCTCAAATGGGTTAAGGAGAGCTTCTAGCTCCGTTATTGTTATTAATTGGTCAGGCTGGCTTAGCAATGTGCTGGGCGCCATCACGACCGGATTTGGGGTCGTGACAAGTTGGTTAGGTTTACTAGGCCTCATGAGTCTTGAGCCGGTTAGTAGAGTCTTGTGGATCGGTACGGGGACGCCTGTACTTATCCTCGGGAGGCTGCGAACCTTTAGGAAAAACTTCACTTTTCTTGAACTCTGTCGTGCGATCTTGTTGTTCTAAGAACTGAACTTCTATATTCTATTCTCTCGCGGATGGCGAGAACGCGAGCATCAGGACGAGGTGGACGACCTCCATTGCCACCTGTTAGAGGCCGTGGGCGCGGTCGTGCTAGAGTTAGAGGTAGGGCGGCTGAGGCAGTGCCATCTGACCCGCCCGTTGTACCAGTTCAGGAGCAGCCCCCAGTGGTCGATGCTCCAGCGGTCCCAGTTCAGGGCCAGACTATATCTATTGCTATTCCTGGTCTTCAGGAGACTCTTGCTCAAATATTATCAGTGTGTTCCAGTTTGGCTCAGGTAGTTTCAGCTACCGCTACTGTAGCGACATCTCAGTCAGGGGGTGGTCAGCAGACCCCTGCAGCTCGCACACCTGACCCGGTTGTTCAGGGACTTCAGACGCCAGAGGCAGTCCCCGCTCAGGTGGTTGCACCGGTTATTCCTCCAGCTGCACCGGCTCCAGCTCCAGAGCATATGGTTCAGGTTATGCCCGAGGACGAGCAGCGTCGTCTTGAGAGATTTGGTAGACTTCAGCCACCCCATTTCAGTGGCGTTGAGGGCGAGGATGCCCAGGGTTTCTTGGATAAGTGTCAGAAGATGCTGCGTACGGCTGGTATTCTTGAGTCCAGCGGAGTTTCATTTACTACATTTCAGTTCACCGGTCCCGCATTTGATTGGTGGGAGGAGTTTGAGAGGCGTAGGCCTGCTAGAGCAGCACCTCTCACATGGCAGCAGTTCTCTACTCTCTTTCTAGAGAAATATGTACCTCGGTCTCGTCGCGAGGAGCTACGTCGCCGGTTCGAGTGGTTGATTCAGGGCGACATGTCTGTGACTCAGTATGAGCTTAGATTCACTCAGTTGGCTAGGCATGCCACATGGATGATCCCCACTGAGAGGGAGAGGATCAGGAGGTTCATTGATGGCCTCAACTACTCTATCCGTATTCTTATGACCAGCGAGCGAGTTCTATCATCATCGTTTGAGCAGGTTGCTGATATGGCACGCTCCATTGAGGCGGATCGTCGCCGAGAGAGAGAGGAGCGGGAGGCCAAGAGGCCTCGTGGTTCGGGCAGTTTCAGTGGTGCTCCATCTAGAGGGCATTCCCGGCAGAGCAGAGGTCGCTCATCTAGACCTTCTCATTCAGGCCGCCCAGAGCAGAGCGGAGGTTCTTATGGTGCAGCACCTACTTCTTCAGCCCAGGGTTCTTCTGCGGCGAGGGGTTCCCTTCAGTACCCTTCTCCGGCACCGGGTGCATGTTATGAGTGTGGTGAGTTTGGTCACATGAGGAGACAGTGCCCTCGACTCCATAGGGACAGGACTCAGCAGAGGGATCAGCCCTCCTCTTCAGCACCATCTCAGGCTAGTAGAGGTGGAGGTCAGTCTTCTCGTGGTCACCCCAGAGGCGAGGAGAGATCTGGTGGAGGCGAGGCACGGTTCTATGCACTTCCTGACAGGCGTGATGCAGTTGCCTCCGATGCACTGATTACAAGTATCATTTCTGTCTGTCACCGAGATGCCTCTGTTCTATTTGATCCAGGGTCCACATATTCTTACGTGTCCTCTTATTTTGCACATCACTTGGGTGCGACTCGTGGTATTCTGGATTTACCTGTTCATGTATCCACCCCCGTGGGTGATACGATTGTTGTGGATCATGTCTATAGATCCTGTGTTATATCTATTGGGGGTCTGGAGACCCAGGCAGATTTGTTATTGTTGGGTATGGTGGACTTTGATGTTATATTGGGTATGGACTGGTTGTCTCCGTACCATGCTATATTGGACTGTCATGCTAAGACAATTACGTTGGCCATTCCTGGTATTTCTCAGATTGAGTGGCGGGGTTCGATCGATTTCGTCACTAGCCGTGTTATTTCGTTCTTAAAAGCTCAGAAGATGGTTGAAAAAGGGTGCTTATCGTACTTAGCTTTTGTGAGAGATGTGGGAGGCGAGTCTCCTAGCATTGATTCTGTACCTGTTGTGAGGGACTTCCCAGATGTATTCCCCTCAAACCTGCCGGGCATGCCGCCGGACAGGGATATTGATTTTGGCATTGACTTGGTGCCGGGCACTCAGCCCATATCCATTCCTCCTTATCGAATGGCACCAGCCGAGTTGAAAGAACTAAAAGAGCAGCTTCAAGAACTTCTGGATAAGGGTTTCATCCGCCCTAGTGTGTCTCCGTGGGGTGCACCGGTATTATTTGTTAAAAAGAAAGATGGTTCCATGCAAATGTGTATTGATTATAGGCAATTGAACAAAGTGACAGTGAAGAACAAGTACCCTCTACCGCGCATAGATGATTTGTTTGACCAGTTACAGGGTGCAAGGGTGTTTTCTAAGATCGATCTTCGTTCGGGCTATCATCAGCTGAAGATCAGGGACTCGGATATTATGAAGACTGCATTCAGGACCCGATATGGTCATTATGAGTTTCTTGTGATGTCGTTTGGGTTGACCAACGCCCCAGCAGCATTTATGCATCTGATGAACAGTGTATTCAGGCCGTATCTTGATTCATTTGTGATTGTGTTCATTGATGACATTCTAGTCTACTCTCGTAGCCAGGAGGAGCATGCTCAGCACTTGAGTATTGTGTTGCAGAGGTTGAGAGAGGAGAAGCTATATGCCAAGTTCTCCAAATGTGAGTTCCGGCTTGAGTCCGTGGCATTCTTAGGGCACGTGGTGTCCCGTGATGGTATTCAGGTAGATCCGAGGAAGGTCGAGGCGGTGTAGAGTTGGCCCAGACCAACCTCAGTTACTGAGATCCGTAGCTTTCTGGGATTGGCAGGGTATTATCGCCGATTCATTCAGGGATTCTCTTCTATTGCTTCACCCTTGACTAGATTGACTCAGAAGGGTGTTCCTTCTTATGGTCCGAGGAGTGCGAGGAGAGCTTTCAGAAGCTCAAGACAGCACTGACCACAGCACCAGTCTTGATTCTGCCATCAGCTTCAGATCCTTATACTGTGTATTGTGATGCCTCAGGAGTTGGCATTGGTTGTGTGTTGATGCAGGAGGGTAGGGTCATTGCTTATGCTTCTCGTCAGTTGAAGCCCCACGAGAAAAACTACCCTGTTCACGATTTGGAATTAGCTGCTATTGTTCATGCCTTGAAGATTTGGAGGCATTATCTATATGGTGTATCTTGTGATGTATATACGGACCACCGTAGCCTTCAGCATTTGTTTAAGCAGAAAGATCTAAATTTGAGGCAGCGGAGATGGCTTGAATTGCTTAAAGACTATGATATTACTATCTTATATCATCCCGGAAAAGCCAATGTAGTGGCTGATGCATTGAGCCGGAAGGCTATTAGTATGGGCAGTTTGGCGTATATTCCAGTTGGGGAGAGACCCCTAGCAGTTGATGTTCAGGCGTTAGCTAACCAGATGGTAAGGCTGGATATTTCTGAGCCCGGTCGGGTGATGGCTTATGTAGTAGCTCGTTCTTCTTTATATGATCGTATTCGAGAGCGCCAGTATGATGATCCACACTTACTTGTCCTTAAGGACAGAGTTCAGCATGATGATGCTAGGGATGTCACTATTGATAGTGATGGTGTGTTGCGGATGCGGGGCCGGATATGCGTGCCCAATGTTGACGGCCTTCGTGAATTGATATTGGAGGAAGCCCATAGCTCGCGGTATTCTATTCATCCAGGAGCCGCGAAGATGTACCAGGATTTGAAGCAGCATTACTGGTGGAGAAAGATGAAGAAAGATATTGTGAGCCATGTGGCTCGGTGTCTAAACTGTCAGCAGGTCAAGTATGAGCATCAGAGACCTGGTGGTGTATTCCAGCGTATTGATATTCCGGAGTGGAAGTGGGAAAGAATAACTATGGACTTTGTTAGTGGACTCCCTCGGACGGCGAGGAAGTTTGATTCAGTTTGGGTGATTGTGGATAGACTGACTAAGTCAGCTCATTTCATCCCAGTGTGTACTACCTATACCTCGGAGCGGTTGGCAGAGATATTCATCCGTGAGATAGTGAGATTGCATGGAGTTCCTATTTCCATTATATCAGACAGAGGTACCCAGTTCACATCTCAGTTCTGGAGGACATTTCAGCGAGAGTTGGGTTCACAGGTAGAGTTGAGCACAGCATTTCATCCACAGACGGATGGGCAGTCTGAGCGTACTATTCGGATATTGGAGGACATGTTGCGTGCTTGTGTCATTGATTTTGGTGGTTCATGGGCTGATTATTTGCCTTTGGCGGAGTTTGCTTACAATAATAGCTATCAGTCCAGCATTCAGATGGCACCGTATGAAGCTTTATATGGGAGGCGGTGTAGGTCTCCAGTTGGTTGGTTCGAGCCCGGCGAGGCTAGGTTGTTAGGGACAGAGTTAGTCCAAGATGCTTTAGATAAGGTGAAGGTGATTCAGGAGAGACTTCGCACAGCTCAGTCGCGTCGGAAGAGTTATGCAGACCGAAAGGTCCGAGATGTGTCTTATTCAGTAGGTGAGAAGGTGTTGTTGAAAGTTTCGCCTATGAAGGGTGTTATGAGATTTGGAAAGAAAGGGAAATTGAGCCCAAGGTTCATTGGACCTTTTGAGGTACTTAGGAAAGTTGGGGAGGTGGCTTATATGCTTGCTTTGCCACCCCGTTTATCGGGAGTTCACCCGGTGTTCCATGTATCTATGCTCCGGAAGTATGTCGGAGACCCGTCTCATGTGTTGGACTTCAGCACGATACAGCTAGATGAGGATTTGACTTATGATGTGGAACCAGTAGCCATTTTGGGTCGACAGGTTCGTAAGTTGAGATCTAAGGATATAGCTTCGGTGAAAGTGCAGTGGAGAGGTCGTCCCGTGGAGGAAGCAACTTGGGAGACCGAGCAGGAAATGCGGAGCAGATATCCACACTTATTTGATGCTCCAGGTATGTTTCTTAACCCGCTCGCGGACGAGCGTTTGTTTAAGTTGGGGAGAATGTAACGACCCGGCCCGTCGTTACGGGAATTACCACCCCGTTACCTTGCATTTGCATATATTATGCTTTTAAAACAGTATTAGAGTATATCGGGTGAGTTAGGAGTGATTTGGATTGAAAATGAAACAAATAGCATGTTTGAAGAAAGCTTGAATATGAAAAGTCAACCAAGAGTTGACTATTGAGTTAGAGTGCTCGGAATCGGATTCTGATGATTCGGTTAGTTCCGGGAGGTGATTTGTGACTTAGGGGAGCGATCGGAATTGAATTTGGAGGCCCGGTGTAGGAATAGGCTTGAATTGGCTAAGGTTGAATTTTGGCGAAATCCGAACGGTAGGTGATATTTTGATCCGGGAGTCGGAATGGAATTCCGACAGTTGCAGTAGCTTCGTTAGGTGATTTTGGATGTGCCTGCAAAATTTCAGGTCATTCGGACGTCGTTTGGTCGGGTTTTTGATTGAATGTGCAATTTGGAATGTTTTAAGGAATTTAGGCTTGAATTCGATGCGAATTATGAGTTTTGATGTTGTTAGACGTGTTTTGAGGATTGGAGCAAGTTCGAATAAGGTATTAAGATGTGTTGGTGTGTTTGGATGAGGTCCGGGGGCCTCGGGGTGTTTTCGGATGGTTAAACGGAAGAAAATCATGGAAATTTCAGGTTGAGAGTTCTGGTTCTGTCATTTTCGCTCCTGCGGAAATGTGGTCGCAGGAGCGAGTCCGCAAAAGCGGATAAGGGAGCGCAGAAGCGCTTGGATCGCGGAAGCGGAAAGGAGCCCGCAGGTGCGGCACCGCTGAAGCGGATATTGAGCCGCAGAAGCGGCCAAGGGCTAAGGGGGAAGTATCGCAGAAGCGGAAGGCTAGCCGCTTAGGCGAGTCCGCCGAAGCGGACACTTAGCCGCAGAAGCGGAAATTTCCGCAGGAGCGGTCGAGGCTTCGCAGAAGCGGACGCGCAGAGGCGGTCCGTATGTCGCAGGAAGCGGAAATGGCCGGCTAGGCCTGGAACCGCAGAAGCGACCCTTTGGTCGCGGATACGGAAGCATAGAAGCGGAAAATGTTCCGCAGAAGCGAAAATCGCTGTAAGTAAGTGTATCAGAAGTTAGAAAAATTTCAGAAACATTTTAACATTTGGGGGTCTCGGCTTAAGGGCGATTTTGGGCGATTTTGAGGAGGAAATCAAGGGAAATCATCGGGTAATCAACTATGAACTCATATTATGATTAGTATTGATAATATCATGCAATTATATCATGAAAATGGAAGAATTTGGGGTAATTATGGAGGATTTAGCCCTAGTCTTGGACTTTAGAAAATCAAGGTTTTGAACGGGCAAATGGAGTCCGATTTTGGTAAAATTGATATGCTTAGACTCGTACTGAGGCGAGGGTTCCAGAAATGTGAATTTCGTAAATTTTCGGAATGTGGGCCCGGGGCTCGGGTTTTGTCAACTTTGGGAATTTTGATGTAAATTGAGTTGTATTGATTGGGTGTCGTCCCATTGGCCTAATTTGTTGTATTTCTACTGTATTTGATCGGATTCTACGCGTGCGGAGCTTGATTCTCGTGGCAAGGGCATTGCGGAGTAGTCGCCGCGCCGTATTGAGGTGAGTAATAGATGTGGGTGATGACCGGCGGGTTCGAAACCCCGGTATACCACTTTGTGACGCTGTATAGCGGCGAGACACGCACACTCTTGAGAGTGCGGGGTCGATCATGAATTGGAGACTATATATTAGTCCAACCTGTTGATATTGTATTATTGGCTATTCTTGAGCCGTCGAACCTCCTTCTCGGAGGGTTGCATATATATATTGTGATAATGGCCACTCTTGAGCCGAGGAACCCCCTTCTCGGGCGGTTGATTATACATGTGGGCCGTGAGCCAGTTATTGGATCCCGCGAGGATCGTTATCATTGTCTTATCACATAGACATGCTAGTTTACTACTAGTCCGCAACTATTTTTGTTATTATGCAAATTCCAATCTCTGGAACTTGATATTACTGTTTTCCAACTGAAAAATGATAAAAGAGTTTTCAAAAACTACTTTTGAGCCTGCGAGGCTGTATCTGCATATTAGCTGACTAGTAGTGGATCGGGCTGCACGCCGCAGCGAGGTATATGTTGGATCGGACTGCGCGCCGCAAGAATATCTCTATGAGATGTGCTTGGGCTGTAGGAGCCCCTCCGGAGTCTGAACCCCCACGGTGAGCACGGGTACCCAAAATTGGAGTCGGGCTACACGCCGTAGCGGTCATATCATGCATTGCATTGCATTTAGCTACATCTGCTAGCTGTTATGCTATTTATTGGTAATTGTTGGAACAGGTACAGTGAAGATTGATTCTATGACAGGGTAGCCGATTATAGCTTTACATAGTGCTTTATTGCGGATTTCTTATCTGCGCTGTCTTACCCTTGTTTATTACCACTGAGTCTGGCGGTACTCATTTTACTCCCTGCACCTTGTGTGCAGATCCAGGTACCTCTCAGCAGTGATCCAGTAGCTGTGCGAGGCGACGTTTGTGGATATTCGAGGTAGCTGCAGAGTCCGCGGGACCCGATATTCCTTCCTACTGTCTTTTGATTTTGTATTGACATTTCTTTCCGCACTTGGTATTTTTGTAAACCTTTTATACTCATGTTCAGTAGAGGCTCATGACTCTTGACCCTTGGTCTATGGGAGTTGATGTATTATGGGACTTGGTTCCCTGTTTTCGTTATTTGCATCGCTATTACTTCGTGATTTAATTTGCTCAAATGGGTTAAGGAGAGCTTCTAGCTCCGTTATTGTTATTAATTGGTCAGGCTGGCTTAGCAATGTGCTGGGCGTGGTTTCTCTCGAATCTTCCCCTAACCCGTCGAATATTCAAAAAACCCTCGTCGGAACCCTACTCCGGCGAGCACCCAAAAACAACCCCTCTTCAATACATCACCCCAAGTCTTCAAACACCACTTCCCTACTAAAAATCAAACCCCATGGCCCTATTTAGGAGATCTAACACTTAGAAGACCAACAGTCTCTGATATTCTAAAAAAAATTAAGAAAATGAAAAGACCGAAGAGAAAAGAAGAAAGAAAGAAAAGGAAAAAGAAAGGAGAAGGCCTGAAAAAAGCTAAGTACCCTACCCTGTCTTTGGTCGTTGGTTTTCATGTGTTCACTTATTCTGAAACTTGATTCTTTTATGTTTGAACTTGTTTTGTTAAGTGCGTATCATGCTTATCTGTTTAGAACTTAAAGAATTCCTATGCATGTCTTAAAACATGAATCTATTTCTGTTCTATATCTTGATTCATACTCGTGCATACTAGCCATGAACTTTATTTCATATGTGCCTGAAATCATTTAAGTGTTCTTAGGTTCTGATATTAGCTACTTGTGAATCATATGCTATTAGCTAGTTTTATGTGATAGTTCATTATATTCTGTCTCGATTGGGTTTTAGTTAGTTAGAATTCAACCATTATCAAATTTTTCCTCTGAGTTCTTAGGTTATATGTATAAAAGTTTTGTCGCTATGTTTGTGAACACAATATGAGTTCTAATAGTGGCTATTTGTAAAAGTGGCTAATGTTGAAGAGGTTTATAATTTGAAACTGGTTAAGTTTTAAAACATGACTTAGGGGGCTATCTATTAAATACATTTAAGCTACCCTAGTCTTGACAGACCTAAGGTAGGTCGGGTAATTACAATAAAATGCAAGGGGTAAAAAGGGAAGGGTAAATGGTATTCTTGTAGATTAAATAGAGCTTGTGGGGACAAAAATGACTTTAGTGTGTGATTTTTTCTAAAATTACTTGAATAATAAGGGGTATACTAGGTAAAGCTAAAAGGTAATTGTGTAATAAACCTTAGCAAGTGGGTGTAATTGGGTAAAACATGCCTAATAAAACCCAATAGAACTGTCCAGAACCTTCTAGTAGGGGTTCTAGAGCATTTTGATATAATTTTAGTGGACTATACTGTAATTAATTAAAATTGATAAGGGGAGGGAAATAGAATTAAATTATTTAAAATTTCCCCCCAAAATGCCTCTATAAATAGGCTTCTCTAAGCCTGAAAAAGGGGTTGGAGATCTTTGAATTAAAGAGGGGTTCTGAATTTCATAATTTGGCTGGGCAATTGTTAAAAGGTTCACGATTCTTAGGGATAATTCTAAGGGTTCACGACTAGCTAGAAGGTTCACAATTTTAAAAGCTATATTGTTCTTCTACTTCGAGTCGATTATTGTTCCTGGGATCCTTGCTGGTGGTTTTTCTGTTGTGTTCTTCTCAACTAGCTTGGATTTATGCTATTTCTCGACTTGATTACTCGTTATCTATGGAATTTGGGAGTTGCTGTGTTATTTCCTGCTCTTATTTGATGTTGATACTTTGTTGCTGCCATTGCTGACTTCTCTTGTCCTTCATCTCCTTAGAACTCATCGGTTTGTTTTCGTTTGATCAGGTACACTACCATTTCTCAAAGATGTAATTGAAAACTTGATGAAGGAATGAATATTGGACTGCTTTTTCGCTGAAGCTATCTCTTTTTCTTATTGTTTGTAGTTGTAGATCGTAGATCCTTTCTAATTTATTAGGATTGGTTGTAATAAATAATAGACTATGTGAGTTAGATTAGAGTAAAGTAGTAGTAGATAATAATATAGTTAAACATAGTTAATAGTTTATCACCTAATTCAAAAACTAATACAAAGCTAATACACTTAGATAAATAAGTATGATTCTGAAACTGGACTTATAAACGGGCACTTATCTATTTTGTTAGTTAAATCCTGAATTAGAACCATTAATCCAAAGAGTATAAATAGATCAGCTTGTATTACTGTTTATATCTACTGAATATGAGTTAACAACAAATCCGTTTTTTAAACTTTGTGATTTTAGTAGTTCAAGCATGTTTAGTTAAATTCAGAACACTGTTTTCCTTTAGCTAAAATAAGTGACAAAATAATCCTGCAAGCTAGTATCATAACAATTACTTGAATATCAGAACCTGCCATATAGTATAACAACACTGATACAAATTATTGTGCTAGAATTTTAGTTGGTTGTTAGATATTGAAATTAGTAGTGATCGCAATGTAACTTGGTATCTTTTGAAATAATATGATTTTATTGACTTCTCTATCATTTGAGTAATACTTGCTCAAATACTGTTTTGAAAGTGTTAGCTTGCTCTTAATTTCGCTTATATAGTCTGGACCTAGTCATGAATATGGGCCCAAATCTGAATAACGTGGTGCTTGTGTCCTCGAGTAGGAACAGTAGTATACATTGGGCTCCAAATGCCCAATTGTCTTTAATAATGGACTGTTAAGCAACCTAAAGTCCAGGCCCAATAATGAATAACGGCCTGTACTCCAACATTATAGTTTAAAAAAAAATATAACACAAAAACAGATATGTATTAGGAAGAAAAAACAAAAATA
Organism: Nicotiana noctiflora; assembly: GCA_032618575.1. NCBI lineage: Eukaryota > Viridiplantae > Streptophyta > Magnoliopsida > Solanales > Solanaceae > Nicotiana > Nicotiana noctiflora. The sequence continues at coordinate 15,325 of JASVEL010011853.1, forward strand.
TAAAATATAGTGTATGAATAGGATTGAACTTTAAAATAAGGGATAAGCCTCGTTCCGAAGATGAAAATACACGGGGCCCCAAACGGATTTCAATGTAAAAATGCTAGACTTGGAGGGACCGTTTAGCGAATTTCACGGTCCTTCCCAAATATAATAAAGACGTAGACATTTCAGGCATGATAAATAAAAATTTACGTTCCTAATACGGGTGTACACTTTATGTGACCCAAATCTCAAATCCCGGCGAAGCTAAATGCACTAAAGTCACAGGCGTACTGATTGCGGTGTGATTCAAAATGGTTTTTTGTGACATCGCAAGTCCTAAAAATAACAAAGCGGAACATTAACAACATTTGAAATATCAAAGCATATAAGTAAATCAGATAAAAACAAATACGACAGTTGAGCGACCGTGCTAGAACCACGGAATCCGGGAGTGCCTAACACCTTCTCCCGGGTTAACAGAATTCCTTATCCGGATTTCTAGTTTTGCGGACTGTAAAACATAGTCATAATTTCCTCGGTTCAGGATTAAACCGGTGACTTGGGACACCATTATTTTCCCAAGTGGCGACTCTTAAAATTAAAAAAAATCCCATTCCAAATGTCCTTTAATTGGAAAAACTCCTTCCCTATTATTATTATATCATTTCGTGGGGTGTAGTAGTAAATAGTTGGGATGTAAAAGAAAAAGGAGGTGTGACAACTCTGGCGACTCTGCTCGGGATAAGAAACCCAGAACTTCAGTTCAGGGTTTAAGAATTCGAGATCAGTTAAATTGTTGTTTTTGTTTATATCTGATTTCATTATATCAACGTGCTATATGTTTACCGCTTTGATATTACGTGAATTGTATATAAAAATTGTGCTGAAAACCCTTCTCTTCTTACCTCCGGGGATATGCGTACTGGTTGAGACTCCCATTTCTATTAGTGTCATACCCAATAAGAAATAGAGGCCTGATAATTTACAAAGCCGGACGATTCTACGGGTACCCGGTACGTAGCCCGTCGAGTTGTCCGCTCGGGTACACAGTCTAGTACCATTGAAAATCAGGATATTGAGCTTAGATTTAGGATGATTATTTGCATCATATCTGACTTATGGGACTCAACACAGGGGTTGGGTCCGTCTAAGACAGGTGACCCAGATATCAAAAACCGAGCATGATTATATGTTGCATCTATTTGTCCTGGACTATTATGCTGACCAGCTAAAAACCTGAAAATAAAAAAAAAGAAAAATAGCAATTTTTAGAATATCAATACTGAAATATTGATGAAACGTTGTCGAAATTTTGAGAAAAGAAAAGATTGAAAACAGTCGGAATAATTTTTGTCAAAATAGTTGGTCTTAAAATAATTTGACCGAACTACGCTGGTTTGATTCTCACCACTAGGCGAGATACGTAGGCCACCCGTGACGGGTCCAACCACCCCTTTTCAAAAAATAAAAAAAATGTCGAATTTTTAGTTTTATCAATAAAATCAAAGTGATGCCGTTTTTGAAAATAGACAAATATTTCGAAAGGACGCCGGAAGGCTGTTTATGAAAAATTGGCCGCTTTTGAAGTCATTTTTCTTTAAATAATAATAGCCTTGAAATTTTCGAATAAAATATGGAAAGGTTGATTCTTTTGAAATAATGAAACTTTCCTTGAAAAGATTTTTGTTTTCTTTTGAGTTAAATAAATTGCCTTTAATAAATGTGCACGTTGGGCACAATACAAAATGAACCCTTTGCACTAATGAACAAGAATCCATTGGAGTTACGATTGGTGATGACCGACCTGGACAAACTCCAAAAGCCATTAGCATATAGGCCCGCGGTAAGACCGAACCATGTCTCGCAGGCACTAGAGGCTTTAATGTATTCATAGGGCATGCATTTTTGTATTTGTATCTATAAGGTTGTAGTACAACATTATCTTTTGTAATCAAAGTTTGAATATCAATGAAAATCCAAAATTGTCGTTATTTTTTTTCCTTACATGATTCTGCAATAGGCAAACATATAGGATCAGAAAACGAAAGAAAAAAAAAGAGAAAAAGAAAAAAAGAAAAAATGAAAACAATGATGAGTGGAAACAAAAGAAAAGAAAAGCCGAAAAATGAGGATTGGCGGGTCAAAAGAAGAACAATAATGCCGGGATGACGCATAATTACCGGGCAAAAGTTGTATTTTATTTTTAAAAAAACTTGTGATGTTTATCTAACTATTAACAAGTTTTTGTCGTTGATGAGTATCAGATAAAACAGTTAGCAACTGGCATTCTGGCACATCACACCTACAACACTCGTTGTAAAAGCATGACAAAAGCAATGACCCAAGAAATTGAGCCGACAATCATGGATCCCGTGCAGGAGGAGGAACTAATAGATGTGAACAGCATGAAGGAAGAAGTGTATAAGTTGAAACAACAGATGTCGGAAATGTATCAGGCTTGGTCAAGGGGGCAACCCTTACCTACTTACCCAGCTAACCCCTCATATATTCCTCCCTCAAACCCGAACCAAGATTCACCCACCATGAATTCATCTTTTACATATCCTACTTACCCACACTATTACGATACTACATCACAAGTACCACCCTCACTATCTAAAAAAGCTCCACCACCACCCCAGGCCGCTCCCGTATATGTGGCACCACCACCAGCCACTTTACATAAATCCTCTAGTGAGCCTGTATTTCATATCCAGGATAATCATTATTACCCTCCAGAACTCACCTTCAGACAACCTGATTCTTACACCCCGCTTGTCGACATGACGGAGGAGGAGAAACCTACTAGAAACCTTGAAAAAGAGGATATGGCCAGGAAAGATGAAGAGCCTTGAGCAGTCGTTTCGCAATATGCAGGGACTGGGAGGCCAAGTTAGTGTGGCATACAAGGACTTGTGTTTGTTCCCTGAGGTACAGCTACCCGCTGGGTTTAAATTGCCAAAATATGACATGTATGATGGCCATGGTGATCCAGTGGCCCATCTGAGAGGATATTGCAGCAAAATACGTGGAGCTGGGGAAAAGGATGAACTACTTATGGCCTACTTCAGTCAAAGCCTCAGTGGCTCAACATTGGAATGGTACACCCGTCAAGATCATACCCCATGGTTCATTTGGGACGATTTGGCTCAGTCATTTGTGAACCATTTTCAATATAATTTGGAAATTATCCCTGATAGATTGTCATTGACCAAAATGGAAAAGAAGCCCGGAGAGAGTTTTTTGGAGTATTGTTTCAGGTGGAGGGAATAGGCGGCCTGTGTGAATCCACCAATGAAAGAAAGAGAAATGGTAGATTGTTTCTTACAATCTTTGGAGCCGACATACTATGGGCATCTGGTGTCTGCAATCGGAAAGACCTTTAATGAGGTAGTGAGTATGGGGAGTTTTGTGGAAGAAGGTTTGAAAACGAACAAGTTTATGAGTTACTCAGCCATCAAGGCTACAAATCAAGCAATTCAGATGGGGACGGGAGGATCAATTGGTAAGAATAAGAAAGAAGAAGTGGTGGTTATAGAAGGAAGATCTTGGTCTCGGGGCCCCAACCCATATCATCACCAACCTCGCCCATACCAACCATATCCACCAGCACCGTATAACCCACCTCCACATTATTACCCTCCAAATGATCCTCAATTTTCTATCCAACATGCCCAGTCTTACCCACCGCCTCCACCTTCATGGCGAGCCCCAGCTCCTCAGAATGTCTACCATGCCCAAAATGCCTACCCACCATCAAAAACCTACAGAAATCCTAACCGAACCAGTTTCTGTCCTGACCCTGAAGTGAAAAGTGACAGGGCACAGAGAAATAAAACATTCACTCCTCTGGGAGAATCATATACTAGCCTCTTCCACCGACTAAGACAATTGGGAATGCTGAGTCCCATTGAACCTAAAATTCCCAATCCTCTACCGAGAAACTTAGATCAATCCATCCATTGTGAATACTGTTTTGGGGCACTGGGACATGATACGAAGAAATGTTGGCACCTAAAGTCTGTAATACAAGAACTCATTGACTCCAGAAGAATTGAGGTGCAAGCACCCGAGACTCCCAACATAACGCAAAATCCTTTGCCGGTGCATCATGAAACACATATGATAGAGCTAGTACAGGGAGAAAGCTGCAAAAACACCTCTCAGACTGTGATGACAATCAAATCAAACATTAAGGTAGACGAGAAAGTTAGCAGTGAGAAAGTGTCAATCGAGCCACTAGCAAAACAGCCATCAGTGATGATTGAGCCCGAGCCGGTAAAAGTGATAGTACCAGGGGTGAAGCCTACACTGGCTGTGAAAGGGGCTTATATAGAACCAGTTTTTATCAAGCCAGTTGTTCAGATGCCAATTGTGAATACCAAAGCTGTACCTTGGAATTATGACAAGGTAACAATTATGTACAAATGGAAAGAAGTCAAGGGGAAATCTGCGAAACTCATGGTTTGACCCGATCTAGGAGATGTTTTGCCCCTGATGATTTGAGAAAGGCGAAAGTGGTGAAAGAAAATCCAACTTATGTGAAGAAAGTGGTCACCGAGGAAGAAGCTGAGGAATTCCTAAAGAAAATGAAATCTCAAGATTACTCCATAGTTGAGCAATTGAGGAAGACACCCGCTCAAATATCATTGCTATCTCTGCTGATTCATTCCGATGAACACTGAATGGCATTAATGAAGATCCTAAATGAAGCTCACGTACCAGAAATGATCTCAGTGTGTCATTTGGAGAAGATTACAAACAAAATATTTGAGGCAAATATGATAACATTCTTAGACGATGAGCTACCACTAGAGGGGACGGAACATAATAAGGCATTATACCTCACGGTGAAGTGTGAGGAACCAGTGGTGACTCATGTCTTGGTCGACAACGGGTCGAGTGATAATATTTGTCCTTTGTCTACTCTAGGAAAACTAAAAGTTGATCACGAGAGGATTCACAAAAACAATGTATGTATGAGGGGGTTCGACGAAGGTGGAAAGAACACCGTGGGAGATATCATACTAGAACTCGCCATCGGACCGGTGGATTTCACCATGGAGTTTCAAGTGTTGGACGTTGTTGTGTCCTATAACCTCCTGTTAGGACGTCCATAGATCCATACTGCAAAAGCGGTGCCATCTTCACTACATCAAATGGTGAAGTTTGAGTGGGATCGGCAAGAGATAGTAGTGCACGGGGAAGATAATATTTGTAATGCCATCACGCCATTCGAAGAAGTTGAAGGAGACAAAGGTCCTTGGGTGTACCAGGTGATGGACACCGTGACTGTGAACAAAATATCTGAAAGAGAAAATATCCCAGTACCAAAAGTGACCCTTGCAGTGGTCATGGTTGCCAAAGAAATGATAAAGAATGGGTTCTCTCCGGGAAAAGGTCTAGGAGTTGCCTTGCAGGGTATAACACAACGAGTTCATCTTTCGGGTAGCACTAACACTATCGGCCTTGGTTTCAAGCCAACCATCGATATACAGAGAGCCAAAAGATTGAAAAAGAAAGGGTGGACCCTCCCTAAACCTATCCCAAAACTGTCCTACTCCTTTGTCAAGCCTGGTACACAAAGACGTCCGGCAACTGTCATGACGGGCCATGCAGAGATAAGGCCGGATGAAGAGCTATTAGCAAGGTTTGAGAGGTTGTTTGAAGGCATGAATATGATAGAAGAAGCCGAGGGAACAAGCAAGATGGATGTTCAATTTGTTGGACCCCACATCAGGCTAAATAACTGGGAAGCTACTCCTCTTCCAATCAGGAGGGAGTTGTGGTAGTTAGCTTTTAATATTCCATTCCCAAAACTGTTTTGTTTCAAAAATTGTAATCCTATGTTCCGTCTAGTCAAATGTATGCAAACCTTGTTACCTTTCAAAGTTTAATGAAATGCAATATCTTTCTTCCTCTATTTTTAGCCTTATTTTATTCTTCTTCTCTTTTCTTGTACAGTCTAGTATTTGCTGATTTCAATGATGTGTCATACATGAAGGATCCCCGGTCCAGTCTTGATAATCGAATACATATATACAAGAAATTGAAAATAAATATGAAGTGGAATATGAGGATGAGGAAGTGTTGGAGGAAATTAGTAAGGATTTGAGCCATTATGAAGAGAAACCCAAACCTAAACTTAAATGAGACGGAGTCTATTAATTTGGGAAATGAGGAGAATATTCGGGAAACAAAAATTAGTGTACACTTAGAGACTTCACTCAAAGAAGATTTGATCAGGTTGTTACATGAGTACAAGGACATATTTGCTTGGTCTTATGATGACATACCCGGGCTCAGTACTGACTTGGTGGTACATAAGTTGCCTATTTATCCAGAATGACAGCCGGTTAAGCAAAAGTTAAGAAAGTTCAAAACAGATATCAGTGTGAAAATAAAAGAAGATGTCAATAAGCAGTTTGAGGCAAAGGTCATATGGGTCGCCAAGTATCCCACCTGGTTAGCTAATGTTGTGCATGTTCCAAAGAAAGACGGAAAAACCAGAGTGTGTGTTGATTATCGAGGCCTCAATAAAGCCAGTCCGAAGGATGATTTTCCATTGCCAAATGTCTCATATTGATTGACAATTGTGACAAACATGAGATTGGTTCTTGTGTGGATTGTTATGCGGGTTATCATCGGATCTCGATGGATGAAGAAGATGCAGAATAGATAGCATTTATCACGCCTTGGGGAACATATTGTTAAAGAGTAATGCCATTCAGACTGAAAAAATGTTGGGGCCACGTATATAAGAGCAATGACTACCATGTTTCATGACATGACACATTGAGAGATTGATATGTATGTGGATGATGTTATTATCAAGTCCAAAAAGCAGTGTGATCATGTCAAAGACTTGAGAAAGTTTTTTCATAGGCTTCAAAGATATGATCTCAAGCTCAATCCAGCAAAATGTGCTTTTGGAGTACCATCAGGAAAGTTTTTGGGGTTCGTAGTAAGCCGGCGTGGTATTGAATTAGACCCGTCAAATATAAAAGCAATTCAGAACTTGCCTCCGACAAAGAACAAGAAAGGGGTGATGAGTTTGTTGGGCAGGTTGAATTATATTAGCAGATTTATTGCTCAGTTGACATCGACATGTGACCTCATTTTCAAATTATTAAAGAAGGATTCTGCGGTGAATTGGACTGAGGAATGTCAAGATGCATTTGATAAAATCAAGGAATATCTAGCCAATCCTCATGTGTTGGTTCCTCCAGAACCTGCAAGGCCCTTGATCCTTTATCTGACTGTATTGGATAATTCTTTTGGTTGTGCACTGGGGCAGCATGATGAAACAGGGAAGAAAGAGTAAGCAATATACTATCATAGTAAGAAATTTACATCTTACGAGGCAAAATACACTCAGTTGGAAAGAACATGTTGTGCTTTAACATGGGTTGCACAGAAGTTGAAACATTACTTGTCGGATTATACTACTTATCTTATATCTCGGTTGGATCCACTGAAGTACATCTTCCAGAAGCCTTTTCCCACAAGAAGGCTCGCTAAATGGCAAATTCTACTTACAGAGTTTGATATTGTTTATGTAACCCGCACTGCAATGAAGGCACAAGCAGTCGCTGACCATTTGGCAGAAAATACAGTTGATAGTGAGTATGAACCGTTAAAGACATATTTTCCTGATGAGGAGACAATGAATATTGAGGAATTGGAACAAGACGACAATCCAGGCTGGAGACTATACTTTGATGGGGTCGTCAATAGCAAAGGGGTCGGAATTGGAGCAGTTCTCATTTCAGAAACGGGTCAGCATTATCGTGTTACCGCTCAGCTCCGATTTTTCTGTACTAATAACATGGCCGAGTATGAAGCATGTATATTGGGATTAAGAATGGCAATAGACATGGGTGTTCAAGAGATTTTGGTCATGGGTGACTCGGATCTCTTGATACATCAAATTCAAGGTGAATGGGAGACAAGGGATTTGAAACTTATACCATATCGATAGTGTCTACATGAACTATCTCATAGGTTTTAGTCCATAGAGTTAAAGAATATCTCAAGAATGCACAACGAAGTTGCAGATGCCCTGGCCACATTGTCGTCCATGTTGCACCATCCGGACAAAGCTTATATAGATCCACTGCAGATAAAAGTTCGTGATCAAAATGCTTATTGTTTCACAATAGAAGAGGAACTTGACGGTGAGCCATGGTTCCATGATATTAAAGAATATTTGAGGATGGAGGTGTACCCAGCGAAAGCCACGGGAGATCAAAAAAGGACTATAAGGCGACTAGGGAGTGGATTTTTTTTCAGCGGAGGAGTTGTATACAAGAGAACCCCGGATTTGGGTTTACTGAGATGTATAGATGCACAATAGGCCACTATAATCATGGATGAAATACATGCAGGAGCTTGTGGACCTCATATGAGTGGATGTTTTGGCAAAGAAAATACTAAGGGCTGGATACTATTGGCTCACCATGGAGCGGGATTGCATTAGGTATGTGCGGAAATGCCATCAATGCTAGATACACGAAGATTTGATTCATTCCCCACCCTATGAGTTGTATACAATGTCAGCACCATGGCCATTCATCGCCTGGGGCATGGATGTCATCGATCCAATAGAACCCGCAGCATCTAATGGGCACAGGTTTATCCTGGTAGCTATTGATTATTTCACTAAATGGGTGGAGGCGGAGACATTTAAAGCAGTAACAAAGAAAGTGGTAGTGGATTTCGTACATACAAATATCATTTGTCGCTTCGGAATTCACAAAGTGACTATCACGGACAATGGAGCAAATCTTAACTGTCACCTAATGGCAGAGGCATGTCAAAAGTTCAAAATTGTGCACCGTAACTCTACACCTTATCAGCCTAAAGCAAATGGAGAAGTTGAGGCTGCAAATAAGAACATTAAGAAGATTCTCAGGAAAATGGTGGATGAGTCAAGACAGTGGCATGAAAAATTACCATTTGCTCTAATGGGTTATCGTACTACTGTGCATACTTTAATTGGTGCAACCCCTTACTCATTGGAGTACGGAACAGAGGTAGTAATACCTGCAGAGATTGAAATACCTTCCCTCCGGATTATAGCTGAGGCTGAAATTGATGATGATGAATGGGTAAAAGTACAGTTAGAACAATTAAGATTGATCGATGAAAAAAGGTTAGCAGCAGTATGCCACATACAGCTATACCAACGAAGGATGGCCAGAGCATATAACAAGAAAGTACGTCCACGAAAATTCGAAGTTAGACAGTTGGTGCTAAGACATATTTTACCATACTGAGCCAAAGCAAAAGGAAAGTTTGCACCTAATTGGCAAAGGCCATTCATGGTGTCTCGAGTATTGTCCAACGGAGCTTTATATCTAACAAATGTGGAAGGGAAATGTGTAGAGACTGCTATCAACTCTGATGTAGTCAAGAGATACTATGTATGATTCCTTTTTCATATATACAATTGTATTTGTCATATTTTGAAATTGAAATGATGATGGCATTTTATTTCTCTATCCAAACACTTTACATATTGCTACCCCTTTTGAGACTTATTGCATTATTCTTTCATACCCCTCTCTCGGAATCAATTATAAATAATGAAATAAAAAAAAAAAGAAAAGAGAAGATTGAAAAAGAGAAAAAAAAGAGAATGAAAAGAAAAGATAAAGAGAATGAAGAAAAATGAAAATGAAGAAAAATGAAAAAAGGATGAAAAAAAAGAAAAGAGAAAAGATATAGAAAATAATATACAAAAGAAAAATTGGGAAAAAGTCAAATGACGAAGAAACCTTAGGGTACGAAATACGTTTGACTTGATCCCGAAAGGGTACGTAGGCAGCCTCAATGAGGTTCAGTCACGACAGAAATAAAATCCAAGATTCCCCAAATATTGAAACTGGGGCAGAAGTTATGTTTTATGATTCCGAGAGTTGTAATTATTTTGAACCCACGTTTAAATTTTGAGCCTTTATACCTTTCTTTCTAAACTCATCCAAAAGCCACACTATGGTCCAAAGAAAGACCTTCTGATTGATTTCAAGAAAATGACAATACAACAGGAAGAAAGAGAAACACATCAGGGACAATACCCAGGAGTTTGAAGACAGAAAAATAAAAAAAAATAAAATGAGAGAGTCTTATCGGTGAAAACCCTCATGGGCACCATAAGTCGAATGTAAGTTGAGAGATAAATAAATGAGAGAGTCTTATCAGTGAAAACCCTCACGGGCACCATAAGGCAAATGTGAGTTGAAAATAAATAAATGAGAGTCTTATTGGTGAAAACCCTTACGAGCACCATAAGGAGAATGTGAGGCGAGAGAAAATAAATGAGAAAGTCTTATTGGTGAAAACCCTCACGGGCACTATAAGGCGAAAGTAAGGAATGACCTGATGAATGAAAATGGCAAGACAAACAAGGTTTGAGTTGATGAAAGGAGAAATTAAGTCACCAACAATTTGATTAGACAGCTTGGGCCGGATATTCAAATGCATGGCATGGTCAAAGGAATCAGCCTTTATAATCAGATAAGTTCTCTCTTTACTTCAAAATATCCTCACCCCTGAAATTCAGGTCATTGCATTTCATTCTATTTGTTCAAAACCAGTTGCCATTTGAAAGCTAGCTACCAGCTTCTCATGTTGGAGAAAATAATACTGGGTCCTTCAAAGAAAAAGAGAAAATAAAAACACATGGCGATCACATAGCCAAAGGGAATAAAAGAGAAAAGAAACAAAAAGAGAAAAGCAAAAATGGATTACAAGGAAGAATTGGGAAGACGATCAGGACTAAGTTGCAAAGCAGTATGAAGCAAGATGAGGCAGACGGTGGAAGCAAGGCCAGCGAGAATGCCAGTTGCTAACCATCATTTTATAACTAATAAATTGTTCACTGATTAAGACAGGGACAAAAGATTCAAATTCTTACTAATCACTTTCAAGTGAATGTGACCAATGTGGGAGAAAACAATCAAAGAGAAGCAGCAATAAAGGAGAGAATCCACGATGGAGAACTCAATAATCAGGAACCTACCCCAACAACAAGGGAGGTATTATCTTTTATTTTCAAAATTTACACCCAGTTATCAAACTGAGGAAATATTTTTTGCATTTTTAGATTTCTGCATCATGCGCCCACCGGGATAACGAGAGAATATTTTCCTGGATAACGAGGGAATATTTTATTGCATTTTTTCATTTCTGCATTCTCACTAATCACTTTAAAGTGAATGTGACCAATATGGAGAAAACAATCAAAAAGAAGCAACAATAAAGGAGAGAATCTATTATGGAGAACTCAATAATCAGGAACCTACCCGAACAACGAGGGAGGTATTATCTTTTATTTTCAAAATTTACACCCAGTTATCAAACTGAGGGAATATTTTTCTGCATTTGCGTTTCTGTTCAGGCGCCCACCTGTATAAAAATGAATACTTTTTAGCATGTTCAATTTCTGTTCAGGCGCCCACTTGGATAACAAGGGAATATTTTTCCGCATTTTCATTTCTGCATCAGGCGCCCAACCTGGATAACAATGGAATATTTTTCAGCATTTTTCATTTCTGCATCAGGTGCCCACCTGTATAACAAAGGAATACTTTTCCGCATTTTTAATTTCTGTTCAGGCGCCCACCTGGATAACAAGGGAATATTTTTCTGCATTTTCATTTCTGCATCAGGCACCCACATGGATAACAAGGGAATATTTTTCAGCATTTTCATTTCTGCATCAGGCGGCTATTGACATTCAATTTTGTCCCTCCTTCTTTTAATTAAGTTTCTTGAGCTTCTTCTAATTTATTAGTACATCAAGTACTATATTTTTAGTACTATTTTCCATCTACTATTATTATTATTATTGTTATAATAATAATTATTATTATGTTATTACTACTGTTGTTAGTACTATTATTTATTATTTCTATTACTACTATTACAACGACAATTTTAATATTATTGTTACTACTATTATAGTCATCATTATCGTTATTATTATTATTATTGTAACGACCCGACCGGTCGTTTTAGAAATTACGCCCCAATCCCTAATTTAACTGTTCCCCTAAGTTCATTTCTGCTATTGTGGTTTGCCGGGAGAGTCGGTTCTGAAATTTGGAACATTTGGGGACACTTAGTCCCTAAATGGGAGCTTTAAAGCTAGAAAATGGTCCGTAGCCGGAACAATGTTAAGACGATATCGGAACGGAAGTCCGATGGTTCCATTAGCTCCGTTAGGTGATTTCGGGGTTGGGAGCGCATTCGGAATGTATTTTGGAGGTCCGTAGCTCAATTAGGCTTGAAATGCCGAAGTTTGAAATTTTGGCGAATCCGAACGATAGGTGAGATTTTGATCCGGGGGTCGGAATGGAATTCCGACAATTTCTGTAGCTTCGTCATGTGATTTTGGGTTTGTCCGCAAATTTTCAGGTCATTCGGAAGTCGTTTGGTCGGGTTTTAGATCGAATGTGTAATTCGGAGAGTTTTAAGAAATTTAGGCTTGAATTCGATGTGAATTATGGGTTTTGATGTTGTTAGACGTGTTTTGAGGATTGGAACAAGTTCGAATAAGGTATTAGGATGTGTTGGTGTGTTTGGATGAGGTCCGGGGGCCTCGGGGTGGTTTCGGATGGTTAAACGGGAGAAAATCATGGAAATTGCAGGTTTAGGAATTCTGGCTCTGTCGTTTTTGCCCCTGCGGAAATGGAACCGCAGAGGCGAGTCCGCGGAAGCGGAAATTGGAGCGCTGAAGCGGACTGGGGCGCAGGGGCGGTTCTTGTCCGCATAAGCGGCATCACGGGTGCGAGGATGGGGACTGCAGAAGCGGTCAGGAGACGAGTTGGGGAATTCCGCAGAAGCGGACAAGCCTCCGCTTAGGCGAGTCCGCAGAAGCGGACTGCTGTTCGTAGGAGCGGAGAGTTCCGCAGGAGCGGACCTTTGTCCGCAGGAGCGGCCTCGCGGAAGCGGCTTTAGGCTCGCAGAAGCGGAATGGGCCAGCCAGGCCTGGGCTCGCAGAAGCGACAAAGTGTCGCGGAAGCGGATCCGCAGAAGCGGAAACTAGTCCGCAGAAGCGAAAATCGCAGAAGATTAATTGTATCAGAAGTTAGAAAATTTCAGAAAAACATTTCACATTGGGGTCTCGGCTTAAGAGGCGATTTGGGCAATTTTTGAGGGAGATTCAAGGAAAATCATCAGGTAATCAACTATGGACTCATCTTATGATTAGTATTGGTAATATTATGCAATTATACCATGAAAATGGAGGAATTTGGGGTAATTTATGGAGGATTTAGCCCTAGGCTTGAACTTTAGAAAATCAAGGTTTTGAATGGGCAAATGGAGTCCGAATTTGGTAAATCTTATATGGTTAGACTCGTATTGAGATAAGGAACCCGAATATATAATTTTCGTGATTTTTCGATAAGCGAACCGAAAGTCGGGTTTTGGCAACTTGTGGGTTTTGGCGTATTTTGAGTTGTTTTGATTGGGTAATGCCCAATTGACCTATTTTGATATGATTCTATTGATTTTTATCGGATACTACACCTGTGGAGGCCGACATTCGCGGCAAGAGAGTTGTTTCATAGCGGTTTTGTACCGGAGTCAAGGTAAGTGGCTTGTCTAACTTCGTGTGGGGGAATTTTCACCCCTAGGATATTATGTGATAGTTTAAATGCCTTGTACGCGAGGTGACGAGCGTGTACATGCGCTGGTTGTTGAACACGTACTTTATTTAAAATGTTCGATGAGCGATATTCCTGTCTTTGGCTGTTAATTTGATATTTTTACCCGGTAGTGGTTAGAAAAGCATAATTAGGTAGCATTAACTGTTTAGTTGCCTAATTGCCTTATTTGAACTCCTTGATAATTATTAGCACTATTTTTCGGTGAAGTTATAGTTAAGCATAATTGATCTCTCTGTGGATTCCTTTATTTGCTGTGCTTGTGGACTGCGGGTTCGATTCCCGGAGACCCAAGTGGACTGCGGGTTCGATTCCCGGAGATCCTGAGATTTATTGAGATGTGGACTACGGGTTCGATTCCCGGAGATCCTGAGATTTATTGAGATGTGGACTACGGGTTTGATTCCCGAGATCCCGAGTTATTGGTAGGGACTACGGGTTTGATTCCCGAGATCCCGAGTTATTGGTAGGGACTGCGGGTTCGATTCCCGGAGATCCTGAGTTATTGAGATATTATTGAGACATGGGCTGCGGGTTCGATTCCCGGAGACCCAGAGGTACTGTCAATGGGACTGTGGGTTCGATTCCTATAGGTCCCGGACTTGTTTTATTGAGTTGGCTATTCGTTGTTAGCTTAATTGTAGACGATTGTAGTAATCATCTTATTGTTGCTAGTTCGGAAATTTATTATTCATTTAAACTTCTTATTGTTGTTATTATCATTGTATTATTGTTTTTTCTCAGTAGGGCCCTGACCTTCCTCGTCACTACTCTATCGAGGTTAGGCTTGGCACTTACTGAGTACCGCTGTGGTGTACTCATGCTACTCTTCTGCACACTTTTGTTGTGCAGATCCAGGTACATCAGGGCAGGCTCACACCAGGTGATTGAGCAGCGTTTTGGGAGACCTCGAGGTATGATCTGCTACGTCCGCGGATCCGGAGGCCTTCCTTCTATTCTAGTGCTAGTAGATGATTTTCCTTCATTTCATTGTTAGATACTCCTTTTACATAGAGCTACAATTGTATGATCTCTTTTAGTACTGTGTTACCCGTGGGATTCCGGGTCTTGGTAGTGTTTTAAACAGCGTATTTGACTGGTGTATGTGCCAAGCGGCACGGATTGCATTTCTTTCATCTTATTTTCCGCTAATTCTTATTAAATGTTCATAAACTGGTATATTCCGCAACGTGTTAGGCTTACCTAGTCGTGGGGAATGGGTGCCATCACGACATGTTCACGATTGGTGAACTAGGGTCGTGACAATTATATTACCTAAAGACACATTGTTTATTTATTTATATAATTAATTGATAATATATGTTTAATTAATTGATAATATTTGTTTGATTAAACGTTTTATAAATGTTTACATTGGTGATGATGTTTTAACATCTACTATAAATTATTTTTTTAAATACTAGCTATCAAAATTATTTTAAGTAACGTTAAATAATTTAACTAATAATATTATGTAGTATTATATGATGTGGTTGCTAAAATTATTTAATTTAAATAGAAGCCTAAAGAAATATGCAAGGAGGAAGAAAAAATGTTTAGCATTCAGGCCCAAAGTTTGACCCAACTCCAAACGAGCCCAATCTGCCCTATACTAGCCCAATTCAGAATTACCCTATTTGTATTCCAAAATATCTCAAATGTCAAATTAATTAGATTGAAAACTACACCTAAATTCCATCACTACGACTGTTTCTCTTCCCTCTTTGTCTCTCTATCGTCTCTTTCTTCCTCTGCAATGGCAGATTCTTTTTGGCCCTTTTCTCCATTTTTGACAAAATTTTGACCTTTAAAGTTTGAGCTCAGAAGTTTGCACGCCTATTTCGAGCAAAGATTGTCTGTTCTTCTAACGTTTGGATTTAAACGTTCAAATTTTGAATCTCTTTAACCCTAGAAGACCTCTATAAATACTAGCTTCCTCTATAATTTTGAAAAAAAGGGAGAGCCGCCTGCTTTCACCTCAAATTAATGGGTTTTTCAGCTGCCCTTTTACCCCAAAACCTAAGGTTTTGGAGCTGCCCCTTTTACCAAAAATTGAAAGGTTCCGCCACTGCCTTCACCATTCGAAACCGAGCCCTTGGCCGCCCACTTTCACCCCCAAAGTTGAAAGTTGGTCCGAGGTAGGAGTTCGATAGCGCACCTTAGATCCCCGCCTCAGTTCATTGCCCCACAAAAGGTCGGTATCTCTCTTTTGTTTCGTTTCTGAAACTTTTAATGTTTTAATGTTTCTGTATCTAGTTGGCAATGAGCTCTTAATTTCCCATTATTTGATTAAGTATCTGGGATGCTCCTTGTCGATTTCTGATTAGTTAAAATTAATGAAAGGCTCATATGCTCTCTTGTAAAAGAAATAACTTTAGAGGTTAACAGATGTGCATTCTCTTATTGTAAGGATACCCGACTCTAAAATTAGCTTAAAACTTAGAGACCATTCTTATAAAATTTAATTAGCTCTGAACTTTTAGCTACTGCTGAAGCAAATAATACAACTCAAGCTAAGTTGTGATCATCTGCTATTGTTACCCTATTGTGAAGGTGTATTTATAGTGTTCGCACTTGTTAGTGACCTGTTATGACTGGAGAATTTCATATGTGTTTTAACGGAACTGGTTTTCGACACCCTTTTAAAGTGTAGAAAATGTGGCTATAAGTCATTTTAGTTTACTGGACAAGCAGTCATGTTCTCTGTTTTTTTTTGAATTTATGCAAACTTTAGTAGAGTAGTTCAAAGCATACTCTTAAGTTCTTGGATTTGTTTTAATTTGCCTAGTTGATATTAATTTATTTGTCTTTAATTTGAGTTTTGTGGAACTCCTATGAAGTAATTAACACTAGCTGTTGACAAAATTTATAGTTCAGCACCTCTTGTAAACTCCTTCTTATCAATAGGTTAATGTTTTTTTTTTCTATTAATATAGACTGCTAAAATCTTGCAACTTCATATTTGTTGCCTTTAATATAACTGTGTACATTCTTTACAGTTTGGGGATTACCTAGTTACTTTAGTGTCTAGCATGGGTAGTAGATGAAAGTAAAATTGCATATAGATTTTCTATCAAAATCTTGAGGGTCACTGCACACAATTATCCAAAAGAAAAATGATACAGGGAAGCTGCTCTTTTCTTTCCTAATGATATTTAAAACTTGAGTTTGTCCTTACTAAGCCAAGTTTCTCTTTTGAGTATTGAAAAGATATTGTGGCCTAACTGGATCACACCGAATACTCTTTTTTTGAGTTTTTACGATACCAACATGGCCAAGGGTAAAGCTAGATGGCCCCATCTAGCTTTTCAAACTTCAGTTTTTTTTAATTGTTCAACATTTTACTTAGGGTGTTATTTAAAAATGGAATTACTTACATGTAGTATACTACCGTTCCGTTCTAGTTCTTAGAATATTTCAGATTTAAGGAGATAATTATCATTCTTGACTTGTATGTTTTATCGTCACATGTAATAAGAATTAAGTTTTTTTTTGCTCTAATTCTTTATTTTCCCTTTTCTTTGCATGAACATTTGGAGCGACACGAATCTCCTTATCCATACATGGAGTCTTATTGCGAGAGTCTCGCAGTGGAGTCGCATAGCGACTCGATGCTACTACCATCACAAGGAGTCATGGCATACTATATTCCTTAGACGCACCCGATAGCAAGAAACAAGCGAACTGCTTGGGGGCGCCTATGGCGTCTTTCTTAACGTCTCATTAGTTTATGATTGTTTTATTTAATTTGTTGATGTCTCCTGACTTATTTGGTATTTGTGTTTATCTCACGCTTAATATGGGTTTGAAGATTGAGTTTATTTAATTATATCTTTTCCTTAGCTAGTAGACAGGGTACCTATTTTATCATATTGTATTTACCTCTACATCTAAACTTCAAAATTGACACTTTCACATGTCATTAAGATGAAACATCCCTTTTAACATCATCAAGTTGAGATTTTGTTTTTATATAATTAATATGCTTAGATTCAGTGGAGTATTTTTTTTTAGAAGTCCAAATGAAAATTGCTTTTCTTTAACAAGTGAAAGTAGAAAGACTTGTCTCTAAGCGTTCCCTTTGAGAATTATTTAAAATTATTGTTTCTATCATGTCAAAATTGATCTATTAAATATTTTCCTCAAATCATCAGATTTCTTAATGGACTTAAACATTTTCCTTAAGGTATAAGTTGTCATGTTTTACATAAGTTAGCCAATGTTGAAATCGAATACTCTCTTGTTTTTCTATCGAGACATAGTTTGATATACATTAATACTTTAGCATAATATTTTTTTTTCTTTTAACCTAAGTTTGGCCGGTAAACCGTAATTAGTGGATCATATAGGGTGCCTTAATAACCTTTCCTATACGATTAATTAGAACCCTCACTCATAATCTTAAGGTTAGGCAGACCATAAAAACAGAGTTAATTTTAAGCACTACTTAGTAATATTGGTGTCCTAATTCACCGTTAAAATAATTAGGTGGCGACTCTCTTTAATTAGTTAAACCTTCAGATTTACCAATATGTTATACTCTAGTTTGACTCGTGTTAAAATGGGGTATAACAGCATGGCGACTCTGCTGGGGATGCAAGGTTCTAAACCGTAACAAACTTAGGTTAATAAAAATGAATTGTGTGTTTTAATTGTTTATGATGCTTATTTGAATTGCCTTTATGCGATAAACTTTATTTTACGAATTGTTTATCTGTTCTTATTGCTTTATATAAATTGTCATTCCGTTTCACTTCCTCCACTTTTGGAAAATTCACACAAAGCACACACCTAGCGGTTACGCGGTTCGCGGCCGTGCATTATTAAAAACACATATTAGGGAAAAGTTCGTGGGTAAGTCGATCAGCGGTGCAGTCGACAGTAACGAGCTTTTCACTCTCAAGCTGTCCACTTGGGAACAGACCAGTCTAGAAAACCCACTCTTAGTCAACCTAAGATAGAGCTAAACCAAAACCCTTTTAAGAGCATGCATCATTTTTAACCTTAGGTGATCTAATACCCGAGGTGTATTAAATCCATTAGTTAACCTTACCTAAATGTCCAAGTGGGTTTTCAACCCCAAGTGACATTTATCATATTTATGTGCATTATTTGAAGGGTAAACATGCCGATTATGTAGATTATTTACTTTAAATTAATTAAATCCTAGTTAAAAGAGCATGACTATCTTTTTTATAATATGTGTAATATTTTCAAATAATATAATCTTGCGGAACAACAAGAAGTTTATATATGACAAAATATCTTTTATTGTACTTTCTTTGATTTTCTTACGTAAAAATAAATAAATGGCCTAAGCGATTCATGTACTTCTTTTTGCTTTTGAAAATAAAATTACTTGCTTAATTAATTATAATAAATATATTTTATAATATTTTATTCTTTTGATGAAAATACACCTTTTTTTTAATAAATATATATATATATATGTTTAAGCAGACATATTTTATTATTTATTATGCTTTTAAGAAAAATAGAATTACTTAGTTAATTTATAGAAATGAGATGATATATAATGGCATGCTTATCTTTCAAATACACGGTAGGCCTACCTCTGGCACAAAGAGGCCCTCACGTATTAGGACACGCTATTGTTTGCGCTTTGGAATGTGTTACATGCTTTGCTTACCTACTTGTTTACTTGCTTATTTGCTATGTTACTTACTTGACTTTATTATTTTTACTAATATTATCTGTTGTTTTTTTTTTTAAAAAAAGGAAGTATTAACTATTCAACTTGCTTATATCTTTTATTTGTTCATATATTTTTCTGTTCCTTATTTTTATATCATTGTCCTGAATTAATAATAATAATCACCATCATTCCGCGCTTAGCGCTCTTTAACGACTCTAGAGCATCATATGTGCATTTACTTAAGCTCAAATTTCTTTTAGGTCTATTCTAATTCTTAGAGTCTAATTAAGATATCCTGTAGTCTCTCAGTATCTTCTAATTTTAATAAAGTACGACGTCCTTCACATAAGCTCTTCAATAGGCTTGGTTTGTCATGAAATTCCTCAATATTCGTGCCTTAAACTAGCCTTAAAATTTTTCTTTACACAACAATGAGCATCTGACTCCCTAAGCAAGATAGCATTCTAAAAAAATAAAACTAGCGTAATGTTTTATAATATGAGAATATTTTGC
Source organism: Nicotiana noctiflora (assembly GCA_032618575.1). Classification (NCBI taxonomy): domain Eukaryota; kingdom Viridiplantae; phylum Streptophyta; class Magnoliopsida; order Solanales; family Solanaceae; genus Nicotiana; species Nicotiana noctiflora. The sequence goes on from JASVEL010011853.1 coordinate 35,152, forward strand.
CGATCTAATTTTATGAGTTGATTTTTATTCGTGTTCTTTTCTTACAAATATAATTACATATTTTTTTTAAAATATCGCCACTCGTGCCTTACATAAATTTTCAATTTAATTCAATTCTGGCACAATCTTGCACCTCTAATTTTTGTCTCATAGCTTCATATCTCTCAGAATTTAAATATTCGTACTAATTCTCATATACAAGTAGGTAGGTGTCCAATTTTGCACCATCTACCCAGCATTAGAAGGCCGATTTGGTTAATTTTTAGTATCAAATTCTTTTTAATATTTTCACATATTCAATTTAAGCGTTTGCATCATCTTATTTCGGGTGGTCGAGATTAATCTTCACACATCCGTTAATTCTACGACTTGGCATGTGAGTCGAGGTACTATCCCATAAGTTTCAAAACGGTTGATACCGTATTCCGGGCCTCGATAACTTTATCACTTGCCAACGCTAAATAATATTAGAGTCATTTCATATATCCTAATTACATATCTTGATTTTGAGCTTGTCGATATTCAATCAGCCAAATATTATTTTCAACGTCAAAATTATTCATCTCTAGCCTCCTTAAAACACGGTCTATATAAGACTCAGTCTCATTATAGCAAAATTTTCATTTATCTTCAAAAAAGAAACTGGGGCACATTTTTAGCACGCATGTTGAGTATGCTCGAAAGGGACATCATGCCAAAAAAAAAATCCTAAAAATCGGGGCATTTTTTTCTTTTATTTATAAAATTCCAGAGTCATGCAAGGAAATGGACTTGTGCTATAGCTAAAACTTTGATATTCGACATAAGTCGGCCTTTCATAAAACTTCAAATCATTTCGCTTACATGTCAACAAGTCTCGTGCGCTAGAGCCCTCTAGATAACAATTCATTCTCGTCCGGCCTTTTTGCAACATCGGCCATCATTTCTAGTTTAAGGCTCCTACTTAACATAACATGAATTAATCTATATACTCTATTATTTTTAGGTATTTACTTCATTATGATTATGTGCTAACACTTTATTTTCGTTTGTATAGTTTTATTCTTCCTTTAAAGGTTTCCTAGCATTGAACATTGTTTTGGCTGCGAATTTGCAAAAGGACGAGGCAATAATGACAGGCCGATTTGAAGAATTCAACACTAGTAAGGGACTATTGCAAGCACAGACCGATGGTACCAAGGCGAATGTGGTCCGAAGAAACGTGTTGGTTAATCTTGGAAACACTTTCGACCTACTTCCAAATATAGCTTCTGCTTCCAACTCAAATCAAAATATTTGCTTAACCATATCTCCTTGCCCAAATCCTACTTATGCAATCTCTCCACAAATACCATTAACTTACACTCCTAATCAAGTTATGATGATGCCCAATATCCAGCCTTCTGCGGTCGCAATTCCTTTTAGGGAACACAAGCAAGACCAATTAGCATTGTGCCAATATGCAAGACGTGGTAAAGAAATAAAATCAAATGGCCACATGAATTTGGATAATGAGCTCCAGCATCTAAGGAAAGCCATTGAAAATGAGCTGCAATCAAGAAGTTATCAAAGTTTAAAGTATGAAGATTTATGTTTGCATCCAGTTGTTGAAATTCTAGGGTACAAGCTGCCAAAGTTCAACACATTTAATGGGATTGGAGATCCCGTTGCTCATTTAAAGGATTACTGCACCAGATTGATTGGTATTGGACATAATGAGGCCGTTCGAATGAGATTATTCATTCAAAGTTTGTCCGGATTAGCGCTTACTTGGTACACCAGACAAGATTTTAGCAAATGGCATACATGGGAAGATATGGCCCATGATTTTGTGAAGCAATACGAGTTTAATATCAAAAGTGATCCGCACATGGTTGATTTGCTCAAAATAAGGAAAATGCCACGTGAATCTTTTCAAGAATATGCCACACGATGGAGGTTAGAAGCTTCAAAATTCAACCTCCATTGCCAGAGGGGGAATTGATATCAACCTTTGTCCAAATTCAAGAAGGCATATATTTTGATAAGCTGCTCGGAACTTCTGCACGCAATTTCTCCGATTTGATTCGAATTGGAAACGAGCTAGAATGTGGCATTCAGGAAGGAAGAGTTGTCGGCAAATCAACAGCTCAAATGATTAACCAAACCTTCCATCGAGAGATACATGGAAACCTGCAGGGCAAAGAAGATAACTCAGTTGCCACGACTATGCACCAACCGCAATGTTATGACAATAACCCACTTTTGCAATCCTATGACACTTCCAACTTCCATAATAAGCACCTCCAGTCTAATGGCCAACAAAGTTTCCATAGACAATCTCCCCGAGCACAATGCAGCCTCCGACCACAAAAGAAGGTGAAGCCCTGCTATTTCACTCACTTGGATGAGCCATTAGTTGACATACTTGAACGATTGAAAGCCAAAGGTCTTCTACAACCGAGGAAGGGATTTATCTCTGAGCATCCACCTCAAAACTTTGATCCATCTAAGAACTGCGCCTTTCATTCAAATATTCAGGGACATGACACCGAAGATTGTCCAGCTCTCAAATTCAAGATACAAAGCATGATTGAGCAAGGCAAGATAAAGATACAACCTGAGTTACCAAGCAATAATTATGAAATATCAACTGCAGGCACAATCATTGTCAAAGGCGATCCATCAAAATTGGCACCTAGATGTTTGAAAAGAAAGCGCATAGCCGATCAAGAAGACTAAAATGATATCATATCACAACCATTCTCCACCCACCCGCCCTTAGTACTACTCTTTTGCAATTCTTCTAAGACTTTTGTAATGAACTACGTTTTGACCTGATTCCCGTTTAAGAGGGGATACGTAGGCAGCCCTATGGGTTCGGTCTCATCATAATAAAAATTCTATTTGCCCCAAAAGCCAAAACCGGGGCAGATTTTGCAGAAGGATCCTCATCATTCGGCAACGCAAAAAATAACATCTCGAGCCACATATTCATTACAAGGACAATAGCAAATTCCGAAATGCCATGGAAAGAAGTTGCAGATTCAAAGCCAAACTTTTACGTTCAATGCAAGGCAACCGCTTTATTTTGTACTAATGAATTTTCTTTGAGTAATGCAGGGGCATATTTTATTATTCTTGAACGTTATACGCTATTGCAAAGCTCAGCATCGAGTCAAAAGTCACAAAGTTCATGCAAAGCAAAGGATAAAGCCAAGCAAGCACACAAACTTTGAAACTTACAATTTTTCTTTGACTGCAGGAATTTATTAATAGAAAAACTTTCTTTTGAAGCTCCAACAACTGTTACCATTGCACCAGGAATATTCACTACTACAAAGGCATTTCATCAAGCACTCTGCATCGCACCATTTGCTATTATAAAATCATTGCGCCAAGCTCTCTGCATTGCACCATCAATATATGTTGCTTTGAAGTAACCATGCCAAGCTCTTCGCATTGCACCAATCTGGTAATTTTAAATCAAGCACCACATTTAGGCTTGTCCGCCTTTAATAGGACACTTAGGCTGGTCCGCCTTTAATTGGACGTTTAGGCACATTTTACCTTTAATTAAATATTTAGGCTTATCCGCCTTTAATTGGATATTTTTGCACATTTATCTTTAAATTAAATATCTTAAGCTCGTCCGCCTTAAATAGGACATTTATGCATTAAGTATTTAGGCCTATCCACATTCAATAGGACATTTATGCACATTTATCTTTAATTGAATATTTAGGCTCATCCGCCCAAAATAGAACATTTAGGCTTATCCACCTTTAATTGGATTTCTAGGCAAGTTTGTCTTTAATTAAATATTTAGGCTTATCCGTCTTTAATTGAATTTTCAAGCACACTTGCATTTAATATGATATTTAGGATTGTCCGCCTTTAATAGGATATTTATGCGTTAAAATTCAGGCTTAGCCACTTTAATTGGATTTTTAAGCATGCTTGCCTTTATGATACTTAGGCTCGTCCGCCTTCAATAGGACGTCTAAGCACATTTTACCTTCAATTAATTTTTTAGGCTTATCTGCCTTAATTGGATTTTTAAGCACACTTGACTTTTTTGATATTCAGGCTTGTCCGCCTTTAATAGGGCACTTAGGCTCGTCCGCCTTTAATAGGACAAGTTATGCACATTTTACCTTTAATTAAATATTTCTACTTATCCGCCCTTAATCGAACATTTATGCACATTTATCTTTAATAATATTTAGGCTTGTCCGCCTTTAATATGGCATTTATGCGTTATATTTAAGCTTAACTGCCTTTAATTGGATTTTTAAGCACGTTTGCCTATTAATATGGTATTTAGGTTTGTCCACCTTTAAAAGCATATTTGTGCATTAAAATTTAGGTTTATACGCCTTTAATTAAATATTTAAGCACGCTCGCCTTTATTACATTTAGGCTCGCCCTCCTTTAATGGGACATTTAAGCACTTTTTCCTGTAATATTATATTTAGGCTTGTTCGCCTTTAACATGACATCTATGCATTAAATATTTATATTTATACATATTTAATGGACTTTTTTTTAAGCAAGTTTGCCGTTAATATGATATTTACGCTTGTCATTATATTTAGGCTTGTTCGCCTTTAACATGACATCTATGCATTAAATATTTATATTTATACATATTTAATTGATTCTTTAAGCAAGTTTGCCGTTAATATGATATTTACGCTTGTCCGCCTTCAACATGACACTTTAGCACATATTCGCACGCTTTTCATTAATTTATTTTGACCTTGATGGTCATGCTTTTGATGTTATTACAGAAATACATCATTATCATAAATTATTGCAAAACACATTTATAAACTGCATGTTATTGTTGAAAATTATTATTGGCATAAAGCTATATTTTATCAAATCAGTCGGCCGTATTGTATAAGTAAATGCCCAAAAGGTGTCATTTTCATAAGATTATTTTACAGCATATTGCATTTCAATATCTACTCTATTGACGAATTTGTCTTGCAGAAAATATAGCGCAACATCAAGATCAAGCCGAGCTATAATAAATTATATTTTAAATCTCATAGTTTTTTTTGAGTGCAGGACTTTAATACTAATAAACTTCAGCATGCAAATTTTCAAATCATTGGCACCGCTCCTTGAAAAAGCGCTGCATCAAGCTCTCCGCACGAAGGATATTTGCTATTGCACCAAGCTCTTTGCATCGCACCTTGAATATTTTATTATAACTTTGGCATCAGATCAAGCTTTATGTACCATATCAAGCTTTTTGCACCGCATCATATTAATATTTGTAATTACAAATCAAGCACTACATATCGGGTCCATCCACCCTCAAACAGGATATATCGGGTCCATCCTCCCTCAAATAGGATATATCGGGTCCATCCACCCTCAAACAGGATATATCGGGTCTATCCGCCCTCAAATAGGATATATCGGGTCCATCCGCCCTCAAATAGGATATATCGGGTCCATCCACCCTCAAACAGGATATATCGGGTCCATCCGCCCTCAAATAGGATATATCGGGTCCATCCACCCTCAAACAGGATATATCGGGTCCATCCGCCCTCAAACAGGATATATCGGGTCCATCCGCCCTCAAACAGGATATATCGGGTCTATCCGCCCTCAAATAGGATATATCGGGTCCATCCGCCCTCAAATAGGATATATCGGGTTCATCCGCCCTCAAATAGGATATATCGGGTCCATCCGCCCTCAAATAGGATATATCGGGTCCATCCGCCCTCAAATAGGATATATCGGGTCCATCCGCCCTCAAATAGGATATATCGGGTCCATCCGCCCTCAAATAGGATATATCGGGTCCATTCGCCCGAAAATAGGATGTTGAAGCTAATCTTTTCTCAAAAGAATATTTAATTAATTTTGACCCGAGTGGTCCCACTTGCATAAGCATTGCCAAAACATATTTTTCATAAATCATTGCCAAACATATTTATTTTTATAAGCTCATTTTCATATGGCATTGTGATCATGGAATATATCACCATAAAATTATATTTTTATAAGTTTGCCCAATAAATTCGCATTTCTTATGAATTGACGCCTAAATATTAATTTCATAAAATTACTTTTATGGCATATTGCATCTTATTTACTAACAAGTTTTTTAGCATTATTAATCTTCGCAGGAAATATAGCGCAACGTGGAAATATATCTTAGCAGTGAATTGGGGCAGTTTGTTGGAGAGGAATACCAAACTCTCCAACAAAGGTCAAGGATCTACTTTGAACTCCGCTAGGCTTGACTCTCAAAATCCCAAACCAAATTCCTATTTCAAACATCTTTCTTTCAGTCATGGTACCCGGTGTTTCTATAATTCAATACTGGGACAACATTTTAAGATTTGCATCAATAGTTGAGTCCTACTCCAGGGTACCATAAATCTTGAACTACATATGGCCTGATTCTCGTGAAACCCGAGATATGTAGGCAACTCGAAACCGGTGTTCGGCCGCAAATATTTTTTGTCCTCTTTGTTTCATTCCAACCTTGATGGTCGGGACAAAATTGGCTACTAAGTCAATATTCTTTGCCCGAATACTCTTTCATCGTCTCCGGTCAAAGAGGGGCAGCTGTTGACATCCAATTTTGTCCCTTCTTCTTTTAATTAATTTTCTTGAGCTTCTTCTAATTTATTAGTACATAAAGTACTATATTTTTAGTACTATTTTCCATCTACTATTATTATTATTATTGTTATTATAATAATTATTATTATGTTATTACTACTGTTGTTAGTACTATTATTTATTATTTCTATTACTACTATTACAACGACAATTTTAATATTATTGTTACTACTATTATAGTCATCATTATCGTTATTATTATTATTATATTACCTAAAGACACATTGTTTATTTATTTATATAATGAATTGATAATATTTGTTTAATTAATTGATAATATTTGTTTGATTAAACATTTTATAAATGTTTACATTGGTGATGATGTTTTAACATCTACTATAAATTATTTTTTTAAATACTAGCTATCAAAATTATTTTAAGTAACGTTAAATAATTTAACTAATAATATTATGTAGTATTATATGATGTGATTGCTAAAATTATTTAATTTAAATAGAAGCCTAAAGAAATATGCAAGGAGGGAGGAAAAATGTTTAGCATTCAGGCCCAAAGTTTGACCCAACTCCAAACGAGCCCAATCTGCCCTATACTAGCCCAATTCAGAATTACCCTATTTGTATTCCAAAATATCTCAAATGTCAAATTAATTAGATTGAAAACTACACCTAAATTCCATCACTACGACTGTTTCTCTTCCCTCTTTGTCTCTCTATCGTCTCTTTCTTCCTCTGCAATGGCAGATTCTTTTTGGCCCTTTTCTCCATTTTTGACAAAGTTTTGACCTTTAAAGTTTGAGCTCAGAAGTTTGCACGCCTATTTCGAGCAAAGATTGTCTGTTCTTCTAACGTTTGGATTTAAACGTTCAAATTTTGAATCTCTTTAACCCTAGAAGACCTCTATAAATACTAGCTTCCTCTATAATTTTGAAAAAAAAGGGAGAGCCGCCTGCTTTCACCTCAAATTAATGGGTTTTTCAGCTGCCCTTTTACCCCAAAACCTAAGGTTTTGGAGCTGCCCCTTTTACCAAAAATTGAAAGGTTCCGCCACTGCCTTCACCATTCGAAACCGAGCCCTTGGCCGCCCACTTTCACCCCCAAAGTTGAAAGTTGGTCCGAGGTAGGAGTTCGATAGCGCACCTTAGATCCCCGCCTCAGTTCATTGCCCCACAAAAGGTCGGTATCTCTCTTTTGTTTCGTTTCTGAAACTTTTAGTGTTTTAATGTTTCTGTATCTAGTTGGCAATGAGCTCTTAATTTCCCATTATTTGAATAAGTATCTGGGATGCTCCTTGTCAATTTCTGATTAGTTAAAATTAATGAAAGGCTCATATGCTCTCTTGTAAAAGAAATAACTTTTAGAGGTTAACAGATGTGCATTCTCTTATTGTAAGGATACCCGACTCTAAAATTAGCTTAAAACTTAGAGACCATTCTTATAAAATTTAATTAGCTCTGAACTTTTAGCTACTTCTGAAGCAAATAATACAACTCAAACTAAGTTGTGATCCTCTGCTATTGTTACCCTATTGTGAAGGTGTATTTATAGTGTTCGCACTTGTTAGTGACCTGTTATGACTGGAGAATTTCATATGTGTTTTAACGGAACTGGTTTTCGACACCCTTTTAAAGTGTAGAAAATGTGGCTATAAGTCATTTTAGTTTACTGGACAAGCAGTCATGTTCTCTGTTTTTTTTTGAATTTATGCAAACTTTAGTAGAGTAGTTCAAAGCATACTCTTAAGTTCTTGGATTTGTTTTAATTTGCCTAGTTGATATTAATTTATTTGTCTTTAATTTGAGTTTTGTGGAACTCCTATGAAGTAATTAACACTAGCTATTGACAAAATTTATAGTTCAGCACCTCTTGTAAACTCCTTCTTATCAATAGGTTAATGTTTTTTTTTTCTATTAATATAGACTGCTAAAATCTTGCAACTTCATATTTGTTGCCTTTAATATAACTGTGTACATTCTTTACAGTTTGGGGATTACCTAGTTACTTTAGTGTCTAGCATGGGTAGTAGATGAAAGTAAAATTGCATATAGATTTTCTATCAAAATCTTGAGGGTCACTGCACACAATTATCCAAAAGAAAAATGATACAGGGAAGCTGCTCTTTTCTTTCCTAATGATATTTAAAACTTGAGTTTGTCCTTACTAAGCCAAGTTTCTCTTTTGAGTATTGAAAAGATATTGTGGCCTAACTGGATCACACCGAATACTCTTTTTTTTGAGTTTTTACGATACCAACATGGCCAAGGGTAAAGCTAGATGGCCCCATCTAGCTTTTCAAACTTTAGTTTTTTTTAATTGTTCAACATTTTACTTAGGGTGTTATTTAAAAATGGAATTACTTACATGTAGTATACTACCGTTCCGTTCTAGTTCTTAGAATATTTCAGATTTAAGGAGATAATTATCATTCTTGACTTGTATGTTTTATCGTCACATGTAATAAGAATTAAGTTTTTTTTTGCTCTAATTCTTTATTTTCCCTTTTCTTTGCATGAACATTTGGAGCGACACGAATCTCCTTATCCATACATGGAGTCTTATTGCGAGAGTCTCGCAGTGGAGTCGCATAGCGACTCGATGCTACTACCATCACAAGGAGTCATGGCATACTATATTCCTTAGACGCACCCGATAGCAAGAAAACAAGCGAAATGCTTGGGGGCGCCTATGGCGTCTTTCTTATCGTCTCATTAGTTTATGATTGTTTTATTTAATTTGTTGATGTCTCCTGACTTATTTGGTATTTGTGTTTATCTCACGCTTAATATGGGTTTGAAGATTGAGTTTATTTAATTATATCTTTTCCTTAGCTAGTAGACAGGGTACCTATTTTATCATATAGTATTTACCTCTACATCTAAACTTCAAAATTGACACTTTCACATGTCATTAAGATGAAACATCCCTTTTAACATCATTAAGTTGAGATTTTATTTTTATATAATTAATATGCTTAGATTTAGTGGAGTGTTTTTTTTTAGAAGTCCAAATGAAAATTGCTTTTCTTTAACAAGTGCAAGTAGAAAGACTTGTCTCTAAGCGTTCCCTTTGAGAATTATTTAAAATTATTGTTTCTATCATGTCAAAATTGATCTATTAAATATTTTCCTCAAATCATCAGATTTCTTAATGGACTTAAACATTTTCCTTAAGGTATAAGTTGTCATGTTTTACAGAAGTTAGCCAATGTTGAAATCGAATACTCTCTTGTTTTTCTATCGAGACATAGTTTGATATACATTAATACTTTAGCATAATATTTTTTTTTCTTTTAACCTAAGTTTGGCCGGTAAACCGTAATTAGTGGATCATATAGGGTGCCTTAATAACCTTTCCTATACTATTAATTAGAACCCTCACTCATAATCTTAAGGTTAGGCAGACCATAAAAACAGAGTTAATTTTAAGCACTACTTAGTAATATTGGTGTCCTAATTCACCGTTAAAATAATTAGGTGGCGACTCTCTTTAATTAGTTAAACCTTCAGATTTACCAATATGTTATACTCTAGTTTGACTCGTGTTAAAATGGGGTATAATAGCGCCCACCTGGATAATAAGGGAATATTTTCAGCATTTTCAATTTCTGCTCAGGCGCCCACCTGTATAACAAGGGAATAATTTTCTGCATTTTCATTTCTGTTCAGGCGCCCACCTGTATAATAAGGGAATACTTTCTGCATCTTAAAAGTTTTTCTTTTCTAACAAAGTAACATCATGATACATTGAAAGCCCCATATTGGCGCAGAGGAAAAGTTTTCTTTGATTTTGCAATAAGCATGCACTAACCTGGAGAGCGAAGAAACGCATTTTGAAGTCATACAAATGGAGAAAAGCAATATGTTAGAAGCAAGTCATAAGCAAAAGATTTGTCGAAAAGATAGAAGATGCAAATAAAGAACAACATGCAAGATGAAAGAGCAAAGCAATACAAGAACACAAGACATAGATAGGATTTTTTGTAATTCATAGACCATAGCTTAGGCTAGCTTCTTTATTTTATTATTATTTCGGTGTAATAAGGAGTCAGTCAGCACTAACAGTGATAACAACAGCAACAGCAATGAAATCACAGTCCCCTGGTAGTTTCAAACTACCAGACCTTCCCAACTACACTAACCTGATTCCTGTTTAGCCAGGATATGTAGGCAACCTCTGAAGCATGGTGCGGTCAAAAGTTATTCAAAAATGCTTCATACGGAATATGCAAGTGGGCAAAAATATCTCATTACCGCTCACTTATCTTTGCACTGAAACTCTTCGTGTTCCCGAGCAAAGAGGGGCAGCTGTGAGCACGTGATTTTTGCCCCAAGCAATTAAATTCCAAAATATATTAAAAAATACAAAAATGATTTTTGTTTGCAGTTGTGTGATTTGTGTGAAATACCATTGCTTGTCAATTGTTTGAAATAAAATTGAAATGAAAATACAAAACAAGGAATTAATTAGAAAAATATCACAAAAATACAAAAATATATCGAAAATTCAAGAAAAAATACAAAAAATGGATATAAAGGAAAATATATTAGTTCTAAAATAAATACAAAATAAAAATACAAAACACAAAAGAAAATACAGAAAACTAAATAAAATACAAGTCAAAATAATAAAAAATACAAAAAATACAATGTATAATTAATTTGGGCCAAATATACAAGGAATACACATATATACCCAGCCCAAAACAATTACACAGACCAGGCCCAAAATGAAACAAGCCCGGTCTGCCTAGTCTCTAAACCAAACGACGCCGCATAAACAAATGAAACTGAGCCGTTGATTGTAGCTGATCAACGGACCTGGTGAGGCGGTACCCTCACAAATGAAACGACGTCGCATTTGAAAACAATCTCAACCGTCCAATACAATTAATCAGAAGGACGAGGCCAGGGTGCCATTTAATGAAATGACGTAGCTTAGGGAATTGATCTCAACCGTCCATAGTTATAATCTAACAAAGCTAATGAGACCTTTAATTAATCTACTCGACACCGTTTTGAGGCCAAATAATCCTGGCCATTCATTTAATCAAATCCAACGGCCAGGAATCAACAATGCTATTTTAATATATATACATACCCTCCCCGTTAAGACCCCTCATTACACACACACACACATTCTATATGAAAACCCTAGCCGCCCTACTATTCTTTTTCTCCGACTGTGAACATGTCGTGATGGCACCCAGTTCCCACGACTAGGTAAGCCTAACACGTTGCGGAATCTATAAATTATAATTACTTAAATAAGAAACAGCGGAAAATAACATAAAAGATATGTAATCCGTGCCACTTGGCACATACATCCGTCACACAATAAATAAACACTACCAAGATCCGGAACCCCACGGTAACACAGACTAAAAGGGAAATACAACTGTGGCTCTATGTGTAAAGAGTATCTAACAACGAAATGAAGAAAAATGTCAACTAGTAATACTAGAATAGAAGGGAAGCCTCCGGATCCGCGGACGTAGCGGATCATACCTCGAAGTCTCCCAGAAAGCTGCAGAATCACCTAGTACGAGCCTGCTCTGATGTACCTGGATCCGCACAACAAAAGTGTGCAGAAGAGTAGCATGAGTACACCACGGCGGTACTCAGTAAGTGCCAAGCCTAACCTCGATGGAGTAGTGACGAGGAAGGTCAGGGCCCTACTGAGAAACAATAATAATATGATGATAACAAAATAAACAGTTTAACATATAACAACAAAATTTCCAAAATAACAATATTTACTGAAACTGTCTACAACCAAGCTAATAACAAATAACCAACTCAAATAAACAAATCCAGGATCTGTGGGAATTGAACCCCCAGTCCCATTCTCAGTACCCCTGGGTCTCCGGGAATCGAACCCGCAGCCCATGTCTCAATAACATCACAATAACTCAGGATCTCCGGGAATCGAACCCGCAGTCCCTACCAATAACTCGGGATCTCGGGAATCGAACCCGTAGTCCCTACCAATAACTCAGGATCTCGGGAATCGAACCCGTAGTCCCTACCAATAACTCAGGATCTCGGGAATCGAACCCGTAGTCCCTACCAATAACTCAGGATCTCGGGAATCGAACCCGTAGTCCCTACCAATATCACGTCGGGTCTCTGGGAATCGAACCCACAGCCCTGGGTCTCCGGGAATCGAACCCGCAGTCCACAAGCACAGCCAATTAAGGAATCCACAGAGTGAATAATTATGCTTTTATAACTTCACCGAAAAATAGTGCCAATAATTAACAAGGAATTCAAATAAGGCGGTTAGGCAACTAAACAGTTAAGTGCTACCTAATCATGCTCTTCTAACCACTACCGGGTAAAATATCAAATTAACAACCAAAGACAGGGATATCGCTCATCGAACATTTCTGAATAAAATACGTGTTCATCAACCAGCGCATGTACACGCCCGTCACCTCGCGTACAAGGCTTTTAAACTATCACATAATATCCTAGGGGTGAAAATTCCCCCACACGAGGTTAGACAAGCCACTTACCTCAATTCCGGTACAAAACCGCTAAGTAATAACCCTCTTGCCACGAATGTCGGCCTCCACAAGTGTAGAATCCGATAAAAATCAATAGAATCACATCAAAATAGGCCAATTGGGCATTACCCAATCAAATTAACTCAAAATACACCAAAACCCACAAGTTGCCAAAACCCGACTTTCGGTACGCTTATCGAAAAATCACAAAAATTATATATTCAGGTTCCTTATCTCAATACGAGTCCGTGCATATAAAATTTATCGAAATCGGACTCCATTTGCCCATTCAAATCAAAGATTTTCTAACATTTAGGCCTAGGGCTCAAACCCACCTTTAATCTTCCAATTTCAGTGAGATAATCACGGATTTCATGATAAACCAACGAATTAAGGTCAAGAAACTTACCCCCGATGATTTCCCGATGATATCCCAACGTTTTCCCCTTCAAAAACCTCTCTTGGAGCTCAAAAATGGCGTTTTTGTGTATGGGGGTCGCGGGTGTTATGTTCCGAACTTAAGCTCACTGCCAGACATTTTCCTTCATCGCGTTCGCGTGGCCTGTCACGCGTTCGCGATGCTCTAGCCCATTTACCCTTCGCGTTCGCGTGACGCCTCTCGCGTCCGCGATGCACAGCCGGCTAAACCTTCGCGAACGCGGCGCCAGTCCACGCGTTCGCGATGACCTTATTTCCCATCCAACCCGCCTTGCTCTTCGCGAACGCGACACAGGGATCGCGAACGCGGTGCCTCCCCTTCTTCCACTACGCGAACGCGACGCCTTGGACGCGAACGCGATGCTCTGCAGCACCCGGCCTACGCGAACGCGAACAAGGCCCTCGCGAACGCGATGGCTTAAATCTTGCCCAGTGATCTGCAGTTTTTCTGCAGACTTTACATGTTCCAAAGTGCCGGATGATGGTCCGAATTCATCCCGAGGCCTCCGGGACCCCAACGAAAACCACCAACATACTCCAAAACACGATACGAACTTATTCCAATCATAAAAACACGTCTAACAACATCAAAACCCATAAATCACATCGATTCAAGCCTAAGTTTCTTCAAAACTTTCAAAACTAACATTCAATCCAAAACCCGGCCAAATGACGTCCAAATGTCCTGAAAATTTGCGGACATATCCAAAATCACATAATGAAGCTACAGAAATTGTCGGAATTCCATTCCGACCCCCGGATCAAAATCTCACCTATCGTTCGGATTCACCAAAATTTCAACCTTCGGCATTTCAAGCCTAATTGAGCTACGGACCTCCAATATATATTCCGAACGCGCTCCCAACCCCGAAATCACCTAACGGAGCTAATGGAACCATCGGATTTCCGTTCCGAGATCGTCTTAACACTGTTCCGGCTATGGACCGTTTTCTAGTTTCAAAGCTCTTATTTGGGGACTAAGTGTCCCAAAATGCTCAAATTTTCGGAACCAACTCTCCCGGCAACCCACAATAGCAGAAATGAACTTAGGGGAACAGTTAAATTAGGGATAGGGGCGTAATTTTCTAAAACGACCGGTCGGGTCGTTACATCTTCCCACGCTTAAAGATTCGTTCGTCCTCGAACGAGCATAGAAAACATACCTGGAGTAGTGAAAAGATGAGGGTACGGGCTGCGCATATCCTGCTCGGTCTCCCAAGTCGCCTCCTCGACCGGCTGGCCCCGCCACTGAACCTTTACCGAAGCGATGTTCTTTGACCTTAGCTTTCTGACTTGCCTGTCTAGAATGGCTACTGGCTCCTCAACATAAGAAAGATCCTTGTCTAGCTGAACAGATGTGAAATCCAACACATGCGACGGGTCACCATGGTATCTCCGGAGCATGGAGACATGAAATACGGGGTGAACTCCGGCTAGGCTGGGAGGTAAGGCCAACTCATAAGCAACCTCCCCAACACGCCTCAAAATCTCAAAAGGGCCAATAAATCTAGGACTCGGCTTCCCTTTCTTCCCAAACCTCATAACGCCCTTCATGGGCGAGACTCGAAGCAGAACCCGCTCACCCACCATAAAAGCCACATCGCGAACCTTCTTGTCCGCGTAACTCTTCTGTCTAGACTGGGCCGCACGAAGTCTGTCCTGAATCACCTTGACCTTGTCCATAGCCTCCTGAACCATATCAATACCTAGTAACCTGGCCTCGCCCGGCTCAAACCAACCCACGGGAGACCTGCACCTCCTACCATATAGGGCCTCGTACGGTGCCATCTGAATACTAGATTGGTAGCTGTTGTTATAAGCAAACTCCGCCAGTGGCAAGAAGTGATCCCATGAACCTCCAAACTCAATCACGCACGCACGGAGCATATCCTCCAAAATCTGAATAGTGCGCTCGGACTGACCATCAGTCTGGGGATGAAACGCTGTGCTCAGCTCCACCCGAGTACCTAACTCCTGCCGTACGGCTCTCCAGAACCGTGAAGTGAACTGAGTGCCTCTATCTGAAATGATGGACACTGGAATACCATGCAGCCGAACTATCTCCTTGATATAGATCTCCGCCGGTCGCTCCGATGAATAAGTAGTGCTCACCGGTATAAAATGGGCGGACTTGGTCAGCCGATCCACAATAACCCAAATAGAATCAAACTTCCTAATAGTCCGTGGAAGCCCAGATACAAAGTCCATGGTGATGCGCTCCCATTTCCACTCTGGAATCTCAATCTGCTGCATCAATCCACCCGGACGCTGATGCTCATACTTCACCTGCTGGCAATTGAGGCATTTAGAAACATAATCAACTATATCCCTCTTCATCCGCCTCCACCAGTAATGCTGTTTCAAGTCCTGATACATCTTCGCGGCACCCGGATGGATGGAATACCGCGAACTATGGGCCTCTGCTAGAATCAGCTCTCGAAGATCATCTACATTGGGCACACAGATACGGCCCTGCATCCTCATAATTCCATCATCCCCGATGGTAACATCCCGAGCATCACCACGCCGAACTCTATCCTGAAGGACAAGCAAATGAGGGTCGTCGAACTGACGCTCCCCGATGCGGTCAAATAGAGAAGACCGAGAAACCACACAAGCTAGAACCCGGCTGGGCTCCGAAAGATCCAGTCTAACCAACTGCCTGGCCAAAGCCTGAACATCCATCGCCATAGGCCTCTCCGAAGCTGGTAGATATGCCAAACTCCCCAAACTCTCTGCCCGACGACTCAAGGCATCAGCAACCACATTAGCCTTGCCCGGATGATAGAGAATAGTAATATCATAGTCCTTCGGTAGTTCCAACCATCTCCTCTGACGCATATTCAGGTCCTTCTGCTTAAGCAAGTGCTGCAAGCTCCGGTGATCAGTGTAGATCTCACAAGGAACCCCATATAAATAATGACGCCAAATTTTCAAGGCGTGAACAATGGCAGCTAGCTCCAAATCATGAACAGGGTAATTCTTCTCATGCACCTTCAGCTGTCTCGACGCGTAGGCAATCACCCTACCGTCCTGCATCAATACCGCACCGAGTCCAACTCGTGAGGCATCACAATATACAGTATAGGACCCCGAACCTGTAGGCAACATCAATATAGGGGCCGAAGTCAAAGCTGTCTTGAGCTTCTGAAAGCTCGCCTCACACTCGTCCGTCCACTGAAAAGGGGCACCCTTTTGGGTCAATCTAGTCATAGGTGCTGCAATCGAAGAGAACCCCTCTACGAAACGACGGTAGTAGCCCGCCAAACCAAGGAAACTGTGAATCTCAGTAGCGGAGGAGGGTCTGGGCCAACTTCGCACGGCCTCCACCTTCCTCGGATCTACTCGAATACCATCACTCCACACCACGTGGCCTAAAAATGCCACTGAACTCAACCAGAATTCACATTTAGAGAACTTGGCATATAGTTGCTTCTCCCTCAGAATTTGAAGCACTATCCTCAAATGCTGCTCGTGCTCTTCCCGGCTCCGAGAATATACTAGAATATCATCAATGAAGACAATCACGAACGAGTCCAGATAAGGCCTGAACACACTGTGCATCAAATGCATAAATGTTGCTGGAGCATTAGTCAACCCAAAAGACATCACGAGGAACTCATAGTGACCATACCGGGTCCCGAAGGCAGTCTTCGGGATATCTGGCTCCCGAATCTTCAGCTGGTGATACCCGGAGCGCAAATCAATCTTAGAAAACACATGTGCGCCCTGTAACTGGTCAAATAAGTCATCAATACGGGGCAAAGGATACCGGTTCTTCACTGTAACCTTGTTCAGGTGACGATAGTCAATACACATACGCATAGAACCGTCCTTTTTCTTCACAAACAATACGGGAGCACCCCAAGGCGAAACACCGGGTCGAATAAAACCCTTGCCCAATAACTCCCGTAACCGATCCTTCAACTCCTTCAACTCGGGAGGAGCCGTACGGTACGGTGGAATAGAAATGGGGTCGAGTGCCCGGCAACAAGTCAATAGCAAAGTCAATGTCTCCGTCGGGCGGCATGCCCGGAAGATCAGGTGGAAATACATCAGCAAAGTCACGTACCACAAGAACGGAATCAATAGAGGGAGGGTCAATACTGACGTCCCGCACATAGGCAAGATAAGCGGCACACCCCTTCTCAACCATACGCCGAGCTCCGAGAAAAGAAATAACACGGCTAGGGGTGTGATCTAGAGTACCACTCCACTCAATACGTGGAATGCCTGGCATAGCCAGCGTCACGGTCTTGGCGTGACAATCAAGAATAGCATAATGGGGCGACAACCGGTCCATGCCCAGAATAATATCAAAATCGACCATCCCAAGCAGCAATAGATCCGCTCCTGGTCTCAAAATCACAAATGGTAATCAAACACGACCGATATACGCGGTCCACAACCAAAGAATCACCCACCGGAGTGGAAACATAAATGGGGGCACTCAAAGAATCCCGAGGCACACCCAAATGAGAAGCAAAGTAAGAAGACACATATGAAAAAGTGGAACCAGGGTCGAATAGAACCGATGCCTCCCTGTGACTAACCAGAATAATACCTGTGATAACAGAGTCAGATGCAACAGCTGCAGCGCGATCGGGAATAGCATAGAATCTGGCCTGTCCCCCCTCTCGAGGGCGGCCTCTAGAACCCTGACCCCCGCCCCTGGCTGGCTGGGCAGGTGGAATAGCAGCTGGAGCTGGAATGATAGCCTGCTGACCCTGAGAGCCACGCTGATGCTGCGAAGACCGGTGAGGTGCTCCCCTCCTACGCCTGGGGCACTCCCTGACCAAATGGCGAGTATCCCCGCACCCAAAGCAAGCTCTGGGAGGACACGGTGACTGTGACTGACCGGCCTCACCCCCACTAGTCTGACCCCTGGACGGACCCCGCGCAGGAGGTGCACTGGAAACTGGGGGAGCATAATAAGGCTCCTGAGGTGCTGGAAGACCTGGAGTACTACCGGCTGCGGGCAATGCCGAGTGAACTGGTCGACCGGAATAACCCCTGCCAAAACGACCGGCTGATGAAGTGCGGGCACCGGAGAAATGGCCCGACTCACGAGACCTCTTGGCCTCTCTATCTCCCCGCTCTCTAGGGAGCATACCCTCGATCCTCCTGGCAATGCTAACTGCCTGCTGATAAGATATATCTGTCTCCAACTCTCTGGCCATGCTGGATCGGATAGGCGGAATCAGGCCCTCGATAAATCTCCGTACTCTCTCCCGAACCGTGGCTACCAAGGCCGGTGCATGCATGGCCAGACGGGTGAAACTGATGGCATACTCCGATACTGACATGGAGCCCCGTCGCAACCGCTCAAACTCCGAGCGCCAAGAATCCCTAAGGCTCTGTGGAACAAACTCCCTCAAAAATAGATCTGAAATCTGCGTCCAGGTCAATGAAGCAGACTCCTCCGGACTATCCAACTCGTACGTGCGCCACCAATCATAAGCGGCCCCACGAAACTGAAAAGCAGAGTGAAGGAAACCCCGCCGGTCTCCACAATCCCCATAGTACGAAGGATACGATGACACTCCTCCGAGAAAACCCAATGCATCATCCGAAGCCAGGCCACTAAACACCGGAGGATCATATTTCTCGAACCTCTCTAATCTACGTCGCGCATCCTTGGAGGCGGCTGGTCCACCTCCCGGTTGTGCTTGGGGCGGCGGGAGGCATAACCAAAACATCCGGAACATGTCCCACCGGCACACGCTGCTGCTCCCGAGTAACGGCTACGGGAGTACGGGCCCCTCCCCGACCCGAGATGTGGCTGCGACAAGAGGAAGCAATCTGCCCGGGCCAAAGTGGTATACATGCTCGTGAGCCGAGCCGGGGTCTCCGTAGTGCTGGAGTAGTAGCAGTCGTAGTCGGTGTACCAGGTGCTCGCGCTCCAACCTGTCTACCGGTGGCACCTCAGCGGCAGCGCGCGCGGGTGTCGTGGCTGCACCTCGGGCGCGTCCTCGTCCTCTACCTCGGCCCCGGCCTCGAACGGCGGCAACAGGGGCGCGGGTACCCGATCATCGCGGTTAGCTCGTGTCCTCACCATCCGCGAGAGAATAGAAAGCGATAGTTTAGATTTTTGATGCCAAAAATGTCGCACGACAAGGAATCCAAAAGAAATGAAGAGTTTCCTAAGCAGTTACATAGCTTCTCGTAGATAAATACGGACGTCTCTATATCGATCAGCGAGACTCTAAGTAACCGGTCCGTGTCCCGTGACTCCTATGAACCTAGAGCTTTGATACCAACTTGTCACGACCCTAGTTCACCAATTGTGAACATGTCGTGATGGCACCCAGTCCCCAACACTAGGTAAGCCTAACACGTTGCGGGATATACAAGTTATAAACACTTAAATAAGAAACAGCGGAAAAATAGCATAAGAGATATGTAATCCGTGCCGCTTGGCACATACATCCGTCACACAATAAATAAACACTACCAAGATCCGGAACCCCACGGTAACACAGACTAAAAGAGAAATACAACTGTGGCTCTATGTGTAAAGAGTATCTAACAACGAAATGAAGAAAAATGTCAACTAGTAATACTAGAATAGAAGGGAAGCCTCCGGATCCGCGGACGTAGCGGATCATACCTCGAAGTCTCCCAGAAAGCTGCAGAATCACCTAGTACGAGCCTGCTCTGATGTACCTGGATCTGCACAACAAAAGTGTGCAGAAGAGTAGCATGAGTACACCACGGCGGTACTCGGTAAGTGCCAAGCCTAACCTCGATGGAGTAGTGACGAGGAAGGTCAGGGCCCTACTGAGAAACAATAATAATATGATGATAACAAAATAAACAGTTTAACAGATAACAACAAAATTTCCAAAATAACAATATTTACCGAAACTGTCTACAACCAAGCTAATAACAAATAACCAACTCAAATAAACAAATCCAGGATCTGTGGGAATTGAACCCACAGTCCCATTCTCAGTACCCCTGGGTCTCCGGGAATCGAACCCGCAGCCCATGTCTCAATAATATCACAATAACTCGGGATCTCCGGGAATCGAACCCGCAGTCCCTACCAATAACTCAGGATCTCGGGAATCGAACCCGTAGTCCCTACCAATAACTCAGGATCTCGGGAATCGAACCCGTAGTCCCTACCAATAACTCGGGATCTCGGGAATCGAACCCGTAGTCCCTACCAATAACTCAGGATCTCGGGAATCGAACCCGTAGTCCCTACCAATATCACGTCGGGTCTCTGGGAATCGAACCCACAGCCCTAGGTCTCCGGGAATCGAACCCGCAGTCCACAAGCACAGCCAATTAAGGAATCCACAGAGTGAATAATTATGCTTTTATAACTTCACCGAAAAATAGTGCCAATAATTAACAAGGAATTCAAATAAGGCGGTTAGGCAACTAAACAGTTAAGTGCTACCTAATCATGCTCTTCTAACCACTACCGGGTAAAATATCAAATTAACAACCAAAGACAGGGATATCGCTCATCGAACATTTCTGAGTAAAGTACGTGTTCAACAACCAGCGCATGTACACGCCCGTCACCTCGCGTACAAGGCATTTAAAGTATCACAATAATATCCTAGGGGTGAAAGTCCCCCACACAAAGTTAGACAAGCCACTTACCTCAATTCCGGTACAAAACCGCTATGTAATAACCCTCTTGCCACGAATGTCGGCCTCCACAAGTGTAGAATCCGATAAAAATCAATAGAATCACATCAAAATAGGCCAATTGGGCATTACCCAATCAAATTAACTCAAAATACACCAAAACCCACAAGTTGCCAAAACCCGACTTTCGGTACGCTTATCGAAAAATCACAAAAATTATATATTCAGGTTCCTTATCTCAATACGAGTCCGTGCATATAAAATTTATCGAAATCGGACTCCATTTGCCCATTCAAATCAAAGATTTTCTAACATTTAGGCCTAGGGCTCAAACCCACCTTTAATCTTCCAATTTCAGTGAGATAATCACGGATTTCATGATAAACCAACGAATTAAGGTCAAGAAACTTACCCCCGATGATTTCCCGATGATATCCCAACGTTTTCCCCTTCAAAAACCTCTCTTGGAGCTCAAAAATGGCGTTTTTGTGTATGGGGGTCGCGGGTGTTATGTTCTGAACTTAAGCTCACTGCCAGACATTTTCCTTCATCGCGTTCGCGTGGCCTGTCACGCGTTCGCGATGCTCTAGCCCATTTACCCTTCGCGTTCGCGTGACGCCTCTCGCGTCCGCGATGCACAGCCGGCTAAACCTTCGCGAACGCGGCGCCAGTCCACGCGTTCGCGATGACCTTATTTCCCATCCAACCCGCCTTGCTCTTCGCGAACGCGACACAGGGATCGCGAACGCGGTGCCTCCCCTTCTTCCACTACGCGAACGCGGCGCCTTGGACGCGAACGCGATGCTCTGCAGCACCCAGCCTACGCGAACGCGAACAAGGCCCTCGCGAACGCGATGGCTTAAATCTTGCCCAGTGATCTGCAGTTTTTCTGCAGACTTTACATGTTCCAAAGTGCCGGATGATGGTCCGAATTCATCCCGAGGCCTCCGGGACCCCAACGAAAACCACCAACATACTCCAAAACACGATACGAACTTATTCCAATCATAAAAACACGTCTAACAACATCAAAACCCATAAATCACATCGATTCAAGCCTAAGTTTCTTCAAAACTTTCAAAACTAACATTCAATCCAAAACCCGGCCAAATGACGTCCAAATGTCCTGAAAATTTGCGGACATATCCAAAATCACATAATGAAGCTACAGAAATTGTCGGAATTCCATTCCGACCCCCGGATCAAAATCTCACCTATCGTTCGGATTCACCAAAATTTCAACCTTCGGCATTTCAAGCCTAATTGAGCTACGGACCTCCAATATATATTCCGAACGCGCTCCCAACCCCGAAATCACCTAACGGAGCTAATGGAACCATCGGATTTCCGTTCCGAGATCGTCTTAACACCTGTTCCGGCTATGGACCGTTTTCTAGTTTCAAAGCTCTTATTTGGGGACTAAGTGTCCCAAAATGCTCAAATTTTCGGAACCAACTCTCCCGGCAACCCACCATAGCAGAAATGAACTTAGGGGAACAGTTAAATTAGGGATAGGGGCGTAATTTTCTAAAACGACCGGTCGGGTCGTTACACCGAGATTCCCTGATTCACTGTGTTTGCATTTGTTTGAAACACCCCCCCCCCCCCACAGGCTAACACCTCTAACACCATTAACCCCATCTAACAGCTAACTAGTTCCCCCTAGTCTTGAAATTCCGGTCCCCTGAACCCTAGCCGGCGACCACCAAAGTATGAAGCAGACTCCCTCCTTAACACCACATGATCGTCTTTAGACGATCTACCGCCCCATCTAGGTGGTTTCTCTCGAATCTTCCCCTAACCCGTCGAATATTCAAAATATCCTCGCCGGAACCCTACTCCGGCAAGAACCCAAAAACAACCCCTCTTCAATACATCACCCCAATTCCCAAACACCACTTCCCTACTCAAAATCAAACCCCAAGAAAGGAAGATCGAAGAGAAAAGAAGAAAGAAAGAAGAAAAGAAAGAAAGAAAAGGAAAAAGAAAGGAAAAGGCCTGAAAAAAGCTAAGTACCCTACCCTGTCTTTGGTCGTTGGTTTTCATGTGTTCACTTATTCTGAAACTTGATTCTTTTATGTTTGAACTTGTTTTGTTAAGTGCTTATCATGCTTATCTGTTTAGAACTTAAAGAATTCCTATGCATGTCTTAAAACATGACTCTATCTCTGTTCTATATCTTGATTCATACTCGCGCATACTAGCCATGAACTTTATTTCATATGTGCCTGAAATCACTTAAGTGTTCTTAGGTTCTGATATTAGCCACTTGTGAATCATATGCTATTAGTCAGTTTTATGTGATTTTTCGTTATATTCTGTCTTGATTGGGTTTTAGTTAGTTAGAATTCAACCATTATCAAATTGTTCCTCTGAGTTCTGATTAGTTGGAAGTTAATTCGTGATTAGAGTTACTTGTGCCAAACACCGTAAATCTGGCTATATTTGAAATTTGATTTGTATGTTAGTTTCTTCTGAACCTTCGAGTGCTTATGTGTACTTAGGTTATATGTATAAATATTTGGTGGCTATGTTTTTGAACACAGTATGAGTTCTGATAGTGGCTATTTGAAAAAATGGCTAATGTTGAAAAGGTTTATACTTTGAAACTGGTTAAGTTTTAAAACATAACTTAGGGGGCTATCTGTTAAATACATTTAAGCTACCCTAGTCTTGACAGACCTAAGGTAGGTCAGGTAATTACAATAAAATGCAAAGGGTAAAAATGGAAGGGTAAATGGTATTCTTGTACATTAAATAGAGCCTGTGGGGACACAAATGACTTTAATGTGTGATTTTTCTGAAATTACTTGAATAATAAGGGGTATACTAGGTAGAGCTAAAAGGTAATTGTGTAATAAACCTTATCAAGTGGGGGTAATTGGATAAAACCTACCTAATAAAACCCAATAGAACTGCCCAGAACCTTCTAGCAGGGGTTCTAGGACATTTCGATACAATTTTAATGGACTATACTGTAATTAATTAAAAAGGATAAGGGGAGAGAAATAGAATTAAATTATTTAAAGTTCCCCCAAAACGCCTCTATAAATAGGCTTCTTTAAGCCTGAAAAGGGGGTTGGAGATCTTTGAATTAAAGAGGGGTTCTAAATTTCATAATTTGGCTGGATAATTCTTAAAAGATTCACGAATTCTTAGGGATAATTCTAAGGGTTCACGACTAGCTGGAAGGTTCACAATTTTAAAAGCTATGTTGTTCTTCTACTTCGAGTCGAGCATTATTCCTGGGATCCTTGCTGGTGGTTTTTCTGTTGTGTTCATCTCAACTAGATTGGATTTATGCTATTTCTCGACATGATTACTGGTTATCTACTGATAGAAAATATAGTGTATGAATAGGATTGAACTTTAAAATAAGGGATGAGCCTCGTTCCGAAGATGAAAATACACGGGGGGGCCCAAACAGATTTCAATGTAAAAATGCTAGACTTGGAGGGACCATTTAGCGAATTTTATGGTCCTTCCCAAAGATAACAAAGACGCAGACATTATAGGCATGATAAATAAAAATTTATGTTCCTAATACGGGTGTACATTTTATGTGACCCAAATCTCAAATCCCGGTGAAGCTGAAATGCACTAAAGTCATAATCGTACTGGTTGCGTTGTGATTCGAAATGTGTTTTTGTGACATCGCAAGTCCTAAAAATAACAAAGCGGAACATTAATAACATTTGAAAAATCAAAGAATATAAGTAAATCAGATAAAAACAAATATGGCAGTTGAGCGACTGTGCTAGAACCACGGAATCTGGGAGTGCCTAACACCTTCTCCCGGGTTAACTAGATTGCTTATCCAGATTTCTAGTTTCGCGGACTGTAAAATAGAGTCATAATTTCCTCGGTTCGTGATAAAACTGGTGACTTGGGACACCATTATTTTCCCAAGTGGCGACTCTGAAAATTAATAAAAAATCTCGTTCCGAATGACCTTTAATTGGAAAAACTCCTTCCCTATTATTATTATATCCTTTCCCGGGGTGTAGTAGTAAATAGTTGGGATGCAAAAGAAAAAGGAGTTGTGACGGGGGGTAGAGGCCTAGGTCGTGCCAAAGGCTGAGGTCGGGGCAGAGCCCAGCCCCAGGTAGCCGTTCCAGATGTGGAGCCTCATGCTGACTATAATGAGGAGGTTTTAGCCCCAGCAGTACATGCGGGCCTAGCTTAGGTCCCAGGAGGAGTCGTGCTCACCCCAGAGTTTCAAGATGCTATAGTCAGACTAGCAGGCTTTATGGAGAGTGTTTCTAGAGCGGGGTTGTTACCAGCTGCACCAGCCACTTCTCAGGCTGGATGAGGGGTTCAGACTCCTGTTACACGTACCCTGGAGTAGGCAGTTCCTCAGGCCCATGCCCCAGTGATTTAGCCAGCTGTGGCAGTTCAGCCAGGTATTCCAGCTCAGGCCAGTGATGGAGCGACCATGACTTTTGATGCTTTGTGGTGACTTGATCGGTTCTCCAAGCCATTCACTACCACCTTCAGTGGTGCTTCATCCGAGGATCCCAGGATTTCCTATTCAATTGCCATGAGATTCTCAGGACTATGGGCATAGTGGAGACCAATGGGGTCGATTTTTGCACCTTCAGGCTTATAGGATCCACCAAGACTTGGTGGAGGAATTTCTGTCTATCTAGACCAGCAGGGTCTCTAGCTTTTCCATGGGATCAATCGCGGAGTTATTCTTGGAGAAGTTTCTCCCCGTCACTCAGCGGGAGGCACTTCGCACGCAGTTTGAGCGCCTTCAGCAAGGGCACCATGACATTTACTCAGTACGAGACCATATTCATTGAATTGGCATGCTATGCAGTTGTGATACTCCCTACAGAGTGGGAGAGGGCCTGGAGATTTATTGACGGGTTGATTCAGTCGATTCGCCTACAGATGGCCATGGGAGTTGGTAGTGATATTTCTTTCCAGGAGGCAGCCAATGTGGCCCACAGAGTTGAGATAGCCCTCGCATGAGGAGGTAGTCAGATGTCAGATAAGAGATCTCGTCATTCTGGTAGATTCAGTGGTGCCTCGTATGGAGGTAGGGATTCTTATGGTAGGGCTCAGGCAACGAGGCTCTTTCAGTCAACTCTTTAGACTTCTCATGGCAGTTCGGGCAGTGGTGGTCCCCAGGAGTATCAGTCAGATCAGCAGCCTATCAGTGCACCCACACTCCGTTATTCTCACCAGCAGAGGACTTGTTATACTTGTGGTGACCCGAGGCATATTGCTCGGTTTTGCCCTCGAGCTTCGGGCAGTTCTCAGTAGCAGGGTTCTCGCCCCATGATTCAGGCAGCGGATGATTCACATCCTGCCCAGCCAGCTAGAGGCGGGGTTGAGATCCTAGAGGTGGAGGTACAGACCGTAGAGGTGGAGCTCGGACTGGTAGAGGCAGAGGTCAGCTAGTGGTTGATCACCCTAGAGATACAATTCACGGGGGTGGGGCCCAGCCCCATTTCTATGCTTTGCCACCTAGTCCAGAGGCTGAGTCTTCTGATGTTGTTGTTACAGGTACTATTCTGGTCTGTGACAGGGGTGCTTCAGTGGTATTTGACCCTGGGTCTACATTTTCTACGCGTTGTCTTATTTTGCACCCTACCTGCATATGCCTAGCGGTGCCTTGGGTATTCCTGTATATGTATCTACACCAGTGAGTGATCCTATAGTGGTTGATCAGGTCCATCGTTCCTATATAGTAGTGTTTGAGGTCTTGAGACCCGTGTTGACCTATTGCTTCTAAACATGGTAGATTTTGATGTTATATTGGGGATGGATTGCATGTCCCCATATCATGCGATCTTGGATTGTCACGTCAAGACCATGACTTTGGCTTTACAGTATATGCCCCAATTGGAGTGGAGAGGGACTCTAGGCCACGCCACCCGCAGTGTTATTTCTTATGTTAAGGCTCGACGCATGGTCGAGAAGCGGTGTCTAGCTTATTTGGCTTATGTTCGCGACTCCAACTCAGAGGTTCCTTCTATTGACTCAGTCCTTATTGTTCGGGAGTTTCCATAGGTTTTTCCTTCAGACCTGCCGAGTATGCCGCCCGACAGGGATATTGATTTTTGCATTGATCTAGCCCCAGGCACGCAGCCCATTTCCACTCCACCGTACCGTATGGCCCCGTCAAAGCTGAAAGAGCTAAAGGATAAGTTGCAAGACTTGTTGGAGAAGGGTTTCATCAGGCCTAGTGTTTCTTCCTGGGGTGCGCCAGTTCTGTTTGTGAAGAAAAAGGATAGTTCCATGTGGATGTGAATTGACTACCGACAGCTGAACAAGGTAACAATTAAGAACAAGTATCCACTGTCGAGGATTGATGATTTTTTCAACCAGTTGCAGGGTGAAAAGGTGTTTTCCAAGATAAATTTGAGATCGAGTTATCATCAGTTGAGGATTAGGGCGTCTGATATTGGGAAAAAATCCGGGTCGTGACATTATGAGTTCTTGGTCATGTCATTTGGGTTGACCAATGCCCTAGTAGCATTTATGGAGTTGATGAACCGAGTGTTCAAGCCTTATTTGGACTTGTTCATGATTGTCTTCATTGATGATATTCTTGTGTACTCCCGCATTCAAGAGGAGCATGAGCAGCACCTCAGAGAGGTTCTTCAGACTCTGAAGGATAGCCAATTGTATGCTAAGTTTTCAAAATGCGAGTTTTGGATGAGTTTAGTGACGTTTCCGGGTCATGTCGTATCAACTGAGGGTATTCAGGTAGACCCAAAGAAGATTGAGGCAGTTAAGAATTGGCCTCGACCAGCTTCAGCGACATGGATTCGTAGTTCCTTGGGGTTAGCTGGTTATTATCGTCGATTTGTGGAGGGATTTTCATCTATAGCTACCCTGATGACCAGGTTGACCCAGAAGGGTGCCCAGTTCAGGTGGTTAGATGAGTGCGAGGAGAGCTTTCGAAAGCTCAAGACAGCTCTAACTACAACACCGATATCAGTTTTGCCCACAGGTCCAGGACCTTACACAGTCTATTGTGATGCTTCCCGTGTTGGTCTTGGTGCGGTATTGATGTAGGATAGTAGGGTTATTGCTTATGCTTTGAGGCAGTTAAAGATCCACGAGAAGAACTACCCAGTCCATGATCTAGAGTTGGCGGCCATTGTTCATGCCTTGAAGATTTGAAGGCATTATTTATATGGTGTGACATGTGAGGTGTACACGGATCACAAGATTTTGCAATACCTGTTCAAGCAGAAAGTGTTGAAATTGAGGCAGCGGAGGTGGTTGGAGCTATTGAAGGATTATGATGTTACTATCTTATACCACCCTGGTAAGGCCAATGTAGTGGCCGACGCATTGAGCAGGAAGTCAGCCAGTATGGGTAGTCTTGCATATGTTCTGGTCAGCCAGAGACCACTTGCCTTAGATATTCAGGCCTTAACCAATCGGTTAGTGAGGTTGGACATTTCGGAGCCTAGCCGAGTATTAGCTTGCACGGTCGCTCGCTCTTCATTATTGGAGCGGATTCGTGACCGACAATTTGATGATCCTTATTTGTGTAACTTGAGAGATACTGTGCAGTGTGGAGATGCCACAAATGTGACTTTGGATGCGGATGGTGTTTTGAGATTGCAGGGGTGAGTATGTGTGCCCAATGTTGATGGCATTCGGGAGTTGATCTTAGCGGAGGCCTATAAATCATGGTATTCTATTCACCCGGGCGCCGCAAAGATGTATCAGGACTTGCAGCAGCATTACTGGTGGCGTAGCATGAAGAAAGACATTGTTGCATATGTGGCTCGGTGTTTAAATTGTCAGTAGGTCAAGTATGAGCATCAGACACCTGGTGGTGTGTTTCAGAGGATTGATCTTCCCAAGTGGAAGTGGGAGCGGATTACCATGGACTTCGTTACTGGACTTCCTGTGACCCGGGAGAAGTTTGATGCTATTTGGGTCATTGTTGACAGGCTGACTAAGTCAGCGCATTTCGTTCTTGTTGCTACTACCTATTCCTTAGAGAGACTAGCTGGGATTTACATCCGAGAGATTGTTCGTCTTCATGGGGTACCGACATCTATCATTTTGGATCGGGGTACGCAGTTCACCTCGCGCTTTTGGAGAGCAGTTCAGCTGGAGCTAGGTACCCAGGTTCAGTTGAGTACAACATTCCATCCTCAGATGAACGGTCAGTCCGAAAGGACTATTCAGATATTGGAGGATATGCTTCGAGCCTGTGTTATTGATTTTGGAGGCTCTTGGGACCAGTTCTTGCCTTTAACAGAGTTTGCCTACAAAATAGCTACCAGTCCAGTATTCAGATGACACCTTATGAGGCGTTGTATGGTAGGCGGTGTCGGTCTCCATTCGGATGGTTCGAGCCGGGAGAGGCTCGGTTTTTGGGTACTGATTTAGTCCAGGAGGGCTTGGACAAGGTCAAGATTATCCAAGAGAGGTTGCGTTCAGCGCTGTCTAGGCAAAAGAGTTATGCGGATCGCAAGGTTCGAGATGTGAATTTCATGGTTGGTGAGTGAGTAATACTCTGTGTATCGCCTATGAAAGGAGTGATGAGATTTGGAAAGAAGGGCAAGCTTAGCCCTAGATATATTGGTCCATTTAAGATACTTGATCGATTGGGAAAGGTGTCTTATAGACTTGTCTTGCCACCTAGCTTTTCAGCTGTGCATCCAGTGTTTCATGTGCCTATGCTCTGGAGGTATCACAGTTATCCTACCCACGTGTTAGATTTTAGTACTGTCCAGTTGGACAAGGATCTGTTCTACGAGGAGGATCCAATAGCTATTCTAGACCGGCAAGTTCGACAGTTGAGGTCAAAGAGTTTTTCTTCAGTACGTGTGCAGTGGAGAGGTTAGTCTCCTGAGGCTTCGACCTGGGAGTCTGAGTCTGATATGCGGAGCCATTACCCTCATCTATTTCCTGACTCAGGTACTCCTTTCTTTTGTACGTTCGAGGACGAACGGTTGTTTTAGAGATGGAGAATGTGACGACCCAAAGGGTCATCATCGTATTTCTCCCTTTTTCTGTACTTTCGAGGTCTTGGAAACCTCACTCTCAGTTGTCTCGATGTGCATGCACAGTTCGGGCACGAAGCCGGAAAGTTTTTGTGTTAAGATATATGAATTCTATGGAAAATTTAAAGATTTTTTATATTAATATTGATACAATTGACTTTGGTCAACAATTTTGGTAAACGGGCCCGAACCGGTGATATGACGGTCCTGAGAGGTCTGTAGGAAAATATGGGACTCGGGCATGTACCCGCAGTCGAAATTCGAGGTCCAAAACCCCGGTAAAAGAATTTTTTAGGTAAATTGTTTTCTAAAATTAATAAGGAAAAATGGAAATGAAAATGAGTTAGAAAATATAGGTATCGGGCTCGTATTTTGGTTCCGACGCCTGGTATAGGTCTTAAAATATTAAGCGCTTCTTGTGAAATTTGGTCGAAATCGGACGTCGTTTGACGTGTTTCGGACCTAAATAGCTAAAGTTAGAGATTTATGAACTTTGAAATGAAATCTTGAGTTTTGGTGGTTTATTCTTTGTTTTTGATGTTATTTTAGCGATTTGATCGCTCGAGCAAGCTCTTATGATGTTGTTGAGTTAGTGTGTGCATTTGGTTAGGAGCCCCGAGGGCTCGGGAGTGATTTCGGGGGTGGTTCGGGATGTTTTTGCACTTGAAAATCTGGTATTTTTAGCTGTTGCTGGTATCTGATATGATGTTCTATGCGATCGCATAGGTCCTTCCGGTACCGCGTAGTGTAAAATTCAGGAGCCCAAAATATGTTCTATGCGATTGCAGCTCTCCTTGTGCGATCGCATTGCCCAGCCTCCCATACCTATGCGATCGCATTGTCCCCCTCGCGATCGCATAGAGCATTTCCCTAACCAGTCGCATCTACTCTATGCGTTCACATCATGCCTTACGCGATCGCATTTCATTAGCTCCCTACCCTATGCGATCACAATGCCTTGTATGCGATCGCAGAGGGCATTTTTTCCCAGTGATTTTTCTTAAAAACATAACAGTTGCACGGGACTTCTCACAAAAATTTCATACGGGCTCTTCTCTTCCACCCTCCATTTTCAAGTTCCAATCTCCCATTCCTCCATAAATCCTTGGATAAGTTTTCCTAACATCATTTCTTCATTATTTCTTCATTATTTCTTCACCTAATCATAATTAATCCTAGCCCTAAGTCATGAATTCAAGGTAGAAAATTGGGGTTTTGGGTAGAACTAGGGCTTGTGGGATTTTGGGTGATTCAACCTCAATTTGAGGTCGGATTTTGAAACAAATCATATATTCTAACTCGTAGGGTCATGGGTGATAGGAATTTGGTCTGAGCCTCAAGTTTGGACCATGTGGGCCCGGTGTCGGATTTTGCTATTTTTGGAAGAATGGTGGGAATTTCATTTCTAGGCTATGGGATTATGATATTGAGCCCTAATTGATGTTATTGAATTAAAAATGACTAGATACCATTGTTTCAGAGTCAGATTCGAGAGGAAAGGCGGTGCTAGAGGATTGATTGCTATTTTAGGACCGAGGTAAGTGTTTGATCTAATCTTGGCTTAAGGGAATAGGACTAGAGTGTTATTACTTGCCATTTGCTAAATGATCGAGTGCGGTGTATTGGCATGGTGACGAGTATCTATACATTGGCGTCTAGCATGACCGTGAGTCTTATTTGTACTTGCTTTTGGATATATTTTGAGAACCATTCCTAGCAAATGATGAATTCAACATGATGAGTTAGTTGAGGAATTATTTATGAAACGTGAGATTTCTTGGAGCTTTGGCTCAAATGGTAGCGACTTTTATGAAGTCAAGATTGTAAGTATTGTAAAGAAATATGGTTGGAGCCCTTGTCGGGACGTGTAGATTATAATTGTTGTTTCTCCCTTATCCGGTTGAGCGTTATATGTAATCTCCATTATTGAGATGTTTGGGCTGTTAGTGGTACCCTTATTGGGTAGATCATTATATTTCCGAGTTTTCCCTAAAGGGGAACTCCTTTAGAGAGGCTATATGAATCATTCATGATATTTATTGGGATTGTGTGACACGCCGTCCACCTATATTATAATTATTATGATCGTGAGGCACGCCATCCACCTATATTATATTTATTGGGATCGTGTGGCACGCCATCCACTTATATGATATTAATTGGGATCGTGTGGCACGCCGTCCACCTATATTATAATTATTGGGATCGTGTGGCACGTCGTCCACTTATATGATATTTATTGTGATCGTGTGGCACACCGTCCACCTATATTATATTTATTAGGATTGTGTGGCACGCCGTCCACCTATATTATAATTATTGGGATCGTGTGGCACGTCGTCCACTTATGATACATACTATGGGATCGTGTGGCGCGCCGACCACATATGAAAGTAAATAATGTGATTTAGGTTTAATGTTGTCACAGATCACCTATTCTCATTGTTCAATATTTTCTGAGCATGTTCCCTTTTCAGTTGTATACCTTCATATATAATCATGTTGTTCTTTCTGTTGTCGTCGTATATATATATATATATATATATATATATATATATATATATATATATATATATATATATATGCACATGTTGATTTTAGTAAGTCCTGTCTAGCCTCGTCACTACTTCGCCGGGGTTAGGCCAGGTACTTACCAGCACATGGGGTCGGCTGTGCTGATGCTACATTTCTGTGATTTTTGCACAGATCACAGCATTAGAGCAGCTTTCGGACAACAGCAGCAGTAGGATATTTTTGGGAGTTGTCTTCAGTCTAGGGACTCTCGAGGTAGCCTAGCCGGCGTTCGTAGGCCGAAGTCCTTATCCCTTATTTCAGTTTGTTTTTATTGTATCAAAATAGACTTATGTATTTTCTATCATTCAGACTTGGTTGTAGTATTCTATAGTAGTCTGTGAGATAGCGACACTAGATTTTGGGGTAGTGTTATGTTCAGTATTTTTCCGCACTTGATTTCTTCTTTACGGGATTTTAAAGTGTTTTTCTGAAAATTTTAATTATTCGAGTATATTCGATTGTTAAGGTTCGGCTGGACTAGCTTCGATAGTAGGCGCCATCACGACTCCCGATGGTGGGAAAATCCAGGTCGTGATAGTGGAACCTGTGGAGGTGGAGGTGCTGACTGAGCCTCTACAGTGGTGGACAAGGTGGAAAACTTGGATGAGGCCGTCTGCATCCAGTTGTTTATGCTAATAAGTGCTTGTCTTAGTTGGTGAGTAATAATAGGATGGGCCCGGAAAGATGGGATCTCCGAGCCTGCTGATGTGGATGGACCGGCTGGAGTGGTTGTGGATGTGGATGGACCGAGAGGGGTATTTATGGAAGTGGAGGTAGGCTCAGCGGGAGCCACTACCACAACTGGCTCTTTAGATTGGCCAATGGTAGTCGTAAATGTACCTTTGAAGTTCTTGCTCTTGGGGTTATCATTCCCCTACATCTTGTACCAAGAGAAAAGGGCCTTCGCTTTGACTTTGACATCGAAGGGCCTCTTGTCCACCCTCAAATCCCGAAAGTACATAGTGAGGGTACTAGGGAATGGATAGTTTCTGTCATGCTCAGCATCCACAATGGAGATAATCCTCGACATCACATTTGTCACATTGATTGGGTACATTGTCATGATCGAAGCTACCAAAATATCTCGAGAAAGAGTAAGGGTGTTTTCATGTGTCATCGGGTCCAACCAGCTACATACAAAAGTCTCCCACCCCCATGCCTTAAAGTTTAAACTCCGTCTCAAGATCTTGACTCCAATAATCAATCAGTCGGGGGTGGTACCTAGGAATTCCAGGTACTGTGCAAGCCAGTGATGAACCTCCTCACCCATTTCTAACTTTTCCATGTATAGGGTCTCATCCTTCTCATTGAGGCCAAGGTATTCATTGAGGTACTTCCCTTCAAATAACACTTCCATATTTTGAATCTTGGTCACTTTGGACCTTTTTTGATGTGGCCTACATTGCAGTAAAACTCTTTGACCATGTGTTCGTTGGCATCCACACACTCTTCTAAAAAATATTCCCAACCCAACTCTGGTCCTAAACTGTCTCTGCATATTAGGGTTGTGGGGTAATAGGTCTCTATTAATAAAGCTCCTATCCGGAATCAACTTTCTCACCGGCCACCACTCCCAAAATTTGTGGTACACTGATAACTGAGAATTGTGCATGTTTTATACCCATTCTTACCTAAGCTTTGTGCATAAATTGCTCTTTATTAGTCTTGAATTGCTTATAAGTTGCGCTTGATTGCAGGTTTGAGCGACTAGATGATGAATATCGCAAATCGGCTCAAAAAAGAGTGAAACCCGCCAAGCACCAGAAGATGACTGAAAGTTGGGAAAAAGGATACATGTGCGGACCGCAGTGATTTGTCATGCTACTGCGCAGGAAGATTAAGAAAGAAATCAAGTCTCGGTCTGCACTGTTTTGTCATGCGGCCATGCAGAAAAGTTTAGAGAGGCAACAATTCTGAAGAAGTTCCAAGCAGACCGCATGCATTTCTATGTGGTCCGCAACGAAGAATGATCAGAGGCTAGCTAATAAATTCAAGGCAAAAAGTGATGGGTGTGGACTCAACCCTTGGGAAGAGTGGGCGCTATCAACTTTTACCCACGTCATATTAATTGCTTGAACAACGAGGGTATTTTACAGGCACCTCCGATCAAAATGCATACAAGCACTTGAAAGGGTTTGTGGATACTTGTTGGGGAAGTAAACGAACCAATGTTTCCGAAGATGCTTTAAGATTGACGCTT
Organism: Nicotiana noctiflora; assembly: GCA_032618575.1. Lineage (NCBI taxonomy): Eukaryota > Viridiplantae > Streptophyta > Magnoliopsida > Solanales > Solanaceae > Nicotiana > Nicotiana noctiflora. The sequence goes on from JASVEL010011853.1 coordinate 70,036, forward strand.
TTCCCGTTCTCTCTTCGGCGTAAAGCGCTCGATTGGTTGGAGAGGTTACCGAATCATTCAATCACTACATGGGATGAATTGGCGGATAAGTTCATTGCCAAGTTCTTTTCTCCAAGTCATATGGCGGCGCTCTGTGATGAGTTTTGGCCTTCAAACAAGAACTGACGGAGCCTTTGCATGAAATATGGGAGAGGTTTAGAACCATGGTAAAAGAGTATCCGCATAATAACATAAATGATGTGATGATCCAACAAATGTTCTATAGAGGCATCAACACAACAAACCAATGTATTGTGAACCAATTGGATGGTGGAAACTTTATGAAGCTCCCGTGCAATGAAGCATGTAAAGTTCTAGATGAAATGGCCGATATTTCTTCGGCATGGCAAAGTCGGGAAAACGTTCCTCAAGGTGATCCCAATGTTATACACTTCATAAAGAGTTGCATGACCACTGCGAAGCCATTGCCTAACTTACGATAATGATAAATCAAGTAGCAAAGGCATAATTGCAACAAGTGCAAAATCCGCAACAAGTCAATGCAATGGAAGGAGTAAACATGATGAAGAGAAGGCAAAGAGGGCCACAACAACAAGGAAAATGTGAAAATTATGATGATGTTAGTGGTTATTCAAGATGAGCAAAATGAAGATTGTCAATATGTCAACAACTACCAAGGGAATAGAGGAAACCAAGGCAACCAACAATGGCGATCTCAAGGGCATTGGAATAATCAACAAGGTGGTGGCAATTGGAATAACAATAACCAACCCCAAGGCGGTGGAAATTGGAATAGGAGTAATCAAAGAAACAATTGGGGGAATCAAGGCAACAATAGTGGCAATTGGAGTGGAAACAACAATAATTGGGACAACAACAATTGGAACAATAACAATGGAGGCCAAGGTAATCGGTAGCAAGGCTTTCAAAGGCCCCCGTTTCAACATCCAAACAACCCACCACCATATAAATTGCAAGGGTCGAGTTCTTTGGGCAACGAATTTGGGAGAATCGAAGTAATGTTTGAACAAATGATGAAAAGGACTCAAGACTCGGATGCGTAATTAGCTTCACATAATACTCCCATATGTAACTTGGAATACAACTTGGATCCCTAAATACTCGCCCAAAGGGTGCTCTACCTAGTGACACGGTAGTAAATCCTAAGGGTGCACAAAATAACCATGTAATGGCGGTGACCACACGTAGTGGACGATGTGGTGATGTGCACAACTTAAGAGAGAATCAAGCCATAGTGGAGGAAGATGAGTTGCCTAGTGCTGACATGCCCATGGGGGGGTAATGATGTTGTGGATCCAAGTGCACGAGATGAGGTGAGAATTGACATTCAAGAAATTGAGGAAGAGACTCAAGAGAATGTGAACCCGTCTAGGGAACATGTTATCGATATGCCCGAGTCGGAATTTCCAAAAACCAAGGTACCCTTGCCTAGGCCTCCTCCACCCTACCCTTAATGCTTAGAAAAACAAAAGAGTGATAACCAATTTAAAAAATTCATTGAAATGATGAAGAGCTTGACCATCAATGTGCCCTTGGTGGAGGCACTAGAGCAAATGCTCAGGTATGTGAAATTCATGAAAGATTTAGTCACAAAGAAGAGATCAATGGAGTGTGAAACGATCAAAATGACCCATCAAGTGAGTGTAATAGTACACTCCATGGCTCCCAAGCTTGAGGACCCCGGAGCATTCACCATCCCATGCACTATTGGAAGCGCCGACTTTGCAAAAGCCCTTTGTGACTTAGGGGCAAGCATCAACTTAATGCCATACTCAGTGTTCAAAACCTTGGGGATTGGGAAACCTCGCCTGACTTTAATGCGGCTCAAAATGGCGGATAGGTCTTTGAAGCGGCCTTTGGGTATCATCGATGACGTCCTTGTTCGAGTTGATAAGTTCATGTTGCCGGCCGACTTCGTGATTCTTGATTGTGAGGTGGACTTTGAAGTCCCAATTATTCTTGAAAGGCCTTTCTTAGCAACTAGGAAAGCTTTGGTTGATGTCGAGGCGGGAGATACGGTCCAAACACAGTCCCGATACAGTCCATACAAATTAAACTAATCCTATCAAATACAAATTGTCATACTTAACTACTGCATCTATATAATCTAATCAGATTTAAACTCATATATTAATGAAACTTCAAAAATATAATCGAATTCTCATTTTTATTGCTCAAAGCTTGAAATCACATCAGCGTTGAGTACGAGTGTGTACCTGAGTAGAAGAAAATGTAAGAATGAGAATTAGATCTCTAACAATCAGCAACAGCAACAGGAATTAACGCAGCAAACTCAATCGCAGCCTCAACACCACCAGATTTTAACCAAAAGTAGAGGATATAAACCAGGAGATCAACTCAACCAATCTAAATTACATCTTCAGAGACTTCTAATACCAGATCAGAATTATAACACGGCCTTCAAATATAGATCGAATAATCAATGTAACAGTGTAATTTTGAACTTTTTCTACTATTTTGATATTTTTGAGTTTTTTGTAATGAAGAGTATTTAGTGATTAGGTCTAGAATAGTAGAATTATTTTAGGGATATTTTTAGATTGATAAAACTTGTCAAATGATGCACATTGATGCCTATTTATAAATTTAATTTTGGAGGGAAGTTCAAACTTTATAAATTACACTATGGCCCCTCTTTTATTTCAGTTTTATCCTTATTTTTTATTAGTTGCTCGATTGGATACCCTTATTTGTGAAAAATCACATTAACTACCCCATATAGAACATTTGACCTCTCTGAATCTCCTAGTGCAGATCGTACAAAGTGGTGTGCGGCCGCACTGGGCCTGTACTGCCTCAGCTTGTCTTGTCTTTGGTACTTGTGCAAGTTTCACTCCTTTTGAGCCGATCTTTGACTTTTTGCCACTTTGCTGATAAAACTTGCAATCAAGTACAACTTGTGAGCCTTTTGGGACTATTTTGTATGAATATTTAATCAAGGCATAAGCAAGAAAGAGTATAAAATGTGTCAAAATCCCTAGTTATCACCTCGTCTTGCTCAAACCAACCAATTGGGGATCTACACCGCCTCCCATATAAAGCCTCGTATAGAGCCATTTGAATACTTGACTGATAATTGTTGTTATATGCAAACTCAATGAGCGGTAGAAACTGATCCTATGAACCACCAAAGTCAATCACACGAGCACGTAACATGTCCTCTAATAGCTGAATGGTGCGCTCGGACTGCTCGTCCTATAGAGGGTGAAACGTTGTGCTTAACTCAACCTGAGTACCTAACTCTCGCTGCGCGGCCCTACAAAATTATGAAGTAAATTGAGTACCTCTATATAAGTGATGGAAAATGGAACCCCATGTAGGCCAACAACCTCTCAGATACAAATCTCTTCTAACCACTATGAGGAATAGGTGGTAAAAATAGGAATGAAGTACACGAACTTGGTCAGCCGATCCACAAGCACCCAAATAGCATCGAACTTCTTTAAAGTCCATGCGAGCCCAACTACAAAGTCCATGGTGATCCACTCCCACTTCCACTCTAGAATAACCATCTAATGAAGCAAGCCACCTGGTATCTGATGCTCATATTTCACATGTTGGCAATTGAGACACCGAGCTACAAATCCTACAATATCCTTCTTCATCCTCCTCCACCAATAATTCTATCTTAGATCTTGATACATCTTTACGACAGCCGGATGAATAGAATACCGCGAGCTGTGGGTATCATCTAATATCAAATCCCAAAGCCCATCCATACTGGGCGCACATACCTTACCCTGCATCCTCAACACCCCATCATCACCAATAGTCACATTTATGGCATCGTCGTGCTGAACTCTGTCCTTAAGGACAATGTGACGATCCGGCCCGTCGTTACGAGAATTACCACTCCGTTGTGTTGTAATTTCATGTTTTATGCTTTTATATCAGTGTTAGAGTCTATCGGGTGAATTAGGAGTGATTTGGATTGAAAATGAGGCATATAGCCTTTTTGAAGGAAACTTGAATAAGAAAAGTCAACCCGAAGTTGACTATTTAGTTAGAGGGCTTGGAATCGAATTCTGATGATTCGGTCAGTTCCGGGAGGTCATTTGTGAGCTAGGAGAGCGATCAGAATTGAATTTGGAGGTCCGGTGTAGAAATAGGCTTGAATTGGTTAAGGTTGAATTTTGATCTGGGGGTCAGAATGGAATTCCGACAATTCATGTAGCTTCGTTATGTGATTTTGGATATGTCCGCAAAATTTCAGGTCAATCGGACGTCGTTTAGTCGGGTTTTTGATTGATTGTGTAATTTGGAATGTTTTAAGAAATTTAGGCATGAATTCGATGTGAATTATGGGTTTTGATGTTATTAGACGTGTTTTGAGGATTGGAACAAGTTCGAATAAGGTATTAGGATGTGTTGGTGTGTTTGGATGAGGTCCCGGGGGCCTCGAGGAGTTTTCGGATGGCTAAACGGGAGAAAACATGGAAAAATTGCAAGTTTGTGATTCTGTTCTGTTGTTTTCGCTCCTGCGGAAATGGGAGCGTAGGAGCGGACAAGAAGGCGCAGAAGCGGAGCCTGGCCCGCAGGGGCGGCTTCGCTGGTGCGAGAGGGCGATCGCAGAAGCGGTCTGGAGGCGTGATGGAGAAGTCCGCAGCAGCGGATAGTTGATCGCATAGGCGAGTCCGCAGGAGCGGGCTCCTGTCCGCAGAAGCGGCAAAGACCGCAGAGGCGAAGGGTATTCCGCAGAAGCGGTCCCGTAGGAGCGGTCCTTGGATCTCAGGTGCGGAAATGGCAAAATATGCCTCGGTTCGCAGAAGCGACCAACTGGTCGCAGAAGCGGTTCCGCAGGGGCGGAAAATGGTCCGCAGAAGCGAAAATCGCAGTGAGTTAAGTGTATCAGAAGTTAGAAAATTTCAGAAACATTTCACACATATGGGTCTCGGCTTAAGGAGGCGATTTGGGCGATTTTGAAGAGAAACTCAAGGGAAATCATCAGGTAATCAACTATGGACTTATACTATGATTAGTATTGGTAATATTATGCAATTATATCATGATAATGGAGGAATTTGTGGTAATTTATGGAGGATTTAGCCCTAGGCTTGAACTTTAGAAAATCAAGGTTTTGAATGGGCAAATGGAGTCCGAATTTGGTAAATCTTATATGCTTAGACTCGTATTGAGATGAGGGTTCCGAATATGTGACTTTCGTGATTTTTTCGACAAGCGTACTGAAAGTTGGATTTTGGCAACTTTGTGAATTTCGGTGTAAATTGAATTGTTTTGACTGGATATCGTTCCATTGGTCTAATTTGATGTGTATTTACTGTATTTGATCAGATTCTACGCGAGCGGAGCGTGATTCGCGTGGCAAGGGTATTGCGGAGTAGTCGTCGTGCGGTATTGAGGTGAGTAATAGATGTGGGTGATGACCAGCGGGTTCGAAACCCCGGTATACCACTTTGTGATGCTATATAGTGGCGAGACACGTACTCTCATGTGAGTGCGGGGTCGATTGTGATTAGGGACTATGGCTTAGTCCGACTTGTTGATACTGTGTTATGATATTAGGCTATTCTTGAGCCGTCGAACCTCCTTCTTGGATGGTTGCATACTATATTGTGGTATTGGCTACTCTTGAGCCGTTGAACCTCCTTCTTGGACGGTCTAGTATACTTGTGGGCTGTGAGCCAGTTATTGGATCCCGCGAGAATCGTTATCATTGTCTTATCATATTGACATGCTAGTTTATTACCAGTCCGCAGGTATTTCTGTTGTCATGCTATTTCCAATCTCTGGAACTTGATATTACTGATTTCAACTGAAAAATGATAAAAGAGTTTTCAAAAACTACTTTTGAGCCTGCGAGGCTGTAATTGCATATTAGCCGACTGGTAGTGGATTGGGTTGCGTGCTGCAGCGGTATATATGTTGGATCGGACTGCACGCCGCGGTAATATTGTGCTTGGGTTGTAGGAGCCCTTCCGGAGTCTGAACCCCCACAGTGAGCACGGGTACCCAAATTGGATCGGGCTAGATCCAGGTACCTCTCAGCAGTGATCCGGTAGCTGTTCGAGGCGACTTCTGTAGGATATTCGAGGTATCTGCAGAGTCCGCAGGACCCGATATTCCTTCCTACTGTACTTTGATTCTGTATTGCTATTTATTTCCGCATTTGGTATCTTGTAAACCATTATTACACTTATGTTCATTAGTGGCTCATGACTCTTGACCCTTCGGTCTATGGGAGTTGGTATGTGTTGGGACTTGGTTCCCCATTTTTAATATATATATATCACCGTCGTTTCATGTTTTGATATGTTAATTGGGATAAAGCGAGCTCCTAGCTCCGTTATTGTTATTGAGTGGTCGTGCTGGCCTAGCAGTGTGCTTGGCGCCATCGCGACCGGATTTGGGGTCGTGACAATTATCCTAATAAAGTAGTCATGGATCGAATTTTAAAATCCTAAGAAATTTTGACTTTAAAATATTATTTACAACTGGAGGTTGCGAACCTTTAGGAAACACTTCACTTTTCTTGAACTCTGTCGTGCGATCTTGTTGTTCTGAGAACTGAACTTCTATATTCTATTCTCTCACGGATGGCGAGAACGCGAGCATCAGGACGAGGTGGACGACCTCCATTGCCACCTGCTAGAGGCCGTGGGCGCGGTCGTTGAGGGCGAGGATGCCCAGGGTTTCTTGGACAAGTGTCAGAGGATGTTGCGGACGGCTGGTATTCTTGAGTCTAGCGGAGTTTCATTTACTACCTTTCAGTTCACTGGTCCCGCATTTGATTGGTGGGAAGAGTTTGAGAGGCGTAGGCCTGCAGGAGCAGCACCTCTCTCATGGCAGCAGTTCTCTACTCTCTTTCTAGAGAAGTATGTACCTCAGTCTCGTCGCGAGGAGCTTCGTCGCCAGTTTGAGTGGTTGGTTCAGGGCGACATGTCTGTGACCCAGTATGAGCTTAGATTCACACAGTTGGCTAGGCATGCCACATGGATGATCCCTACTGATAGGGAGAGGATCAGGAGGTTCATTGATGGCCTCAACTACTCTATCCGCATTCTTATGACCGGAGAGAGAGTTTTGTCATCATCATTTGAGCAGGTTGTGAACATGGCACGCTCCATTGAGGCGGATCCGTCGCCGAGAGAGAGAGGAGCGGGAGGCCAAGAGGCCTCGTGGTTCTGGCAGTTTTAGTGGTGCTCCATCTAGAGGGAATTCCCAGCAGAGCAGAGGTCGCTCATCTAGACCTTCTCATTCAGGCCGCCCAGAGCAGAGCGGAGGTTCTTATGGTCGTGGTCGACAGGGATTTCAGCAGGGTCAGGTCTTCACTTAGTGCCCTCCTAACCCAGAGTGCAGTACCTACTTCTTCAGCCCAGGGTTCTTCTGCAGTGAGGGGTTCCCTTCAGTCCCGTTCTCCAGCACCAGGTAGCTATTTTGAGTGTGGTGAGTTTGGCCATATGAGGAGGTAGTGTCCTCGACTTTGTAGGGACAGGGCTCAGCAGAGGGATCGGCCCTCCTCTTTAGCACCATCTCAGGCTAGTAGAGGTGGAGGTCAGTCTTCTGGTGGTCGCCCCAGGGGCGAGGAGCGATCTAATGGAGGCCAGGCATGATTCTATGCACTCCCTGACAGGCGTGATGCAGTTGCCTCCGATGCGGTGATTATAGGTATCATTTCTGTCTATCACAGAGATGCCTCTGTTCTATTTGATCAAGGGTCCACATATTCATACGTGTCCTCTTATTTTGCACATCGTTTGGGTGCGACTCGTGGTAGTCTTGATTTACCTGTTCATGTATCCACCCCCGTAGGCGATACGATTATTGTGGATCATGTTTATAGATCCTGTGTTATTTCTATTGGGGGTCTGGAGACCCAGGCAGATCTGTTATTGTTAGGGATGGTGGACTTTGATGTGATATTGGGTATGGACTGGTTGTCTTCGTACCATGCTATATTGGACTGTCATGCTAAGACAGTTACGTTGGCTATTCCTTGTATTTCTCAGATTGAGTGGCAGGGTTCAACTGATTTCGTCCGTAGCCGTGTTATTTCATTTTTAAAGGCTCAGAAAATGGTTGAAAAAGGGGTATTTGTCGTACTTAGCCTTTGTGAGAGATGTGGGAGCTGAGTCTCCTAGCGTTGATTCTGTACCTGTTGTGAGGGACTTCCCAAATGTATTCCCCTCAGACCTGCCGGGCATGCCGCCGGACAGGGATATTGATTTTGGCATTGACCTGGTGCCGGGCACTCAGCCCATATCCATTCCTCCTTACCGAATGGCACCAGCTGAGTTGAAAGAACTAAAAGAGCAGCTCCAAGAGCTTCTGGATAAGGGTTTCATCCGCCCTAGTGTGTCCCCGTGGGGTGCGCCGGTATTATTTGTTAAAAAGAAAGATGGTTCCATGCGAATGTGTATTGATTATAGTCAATTGAACAAAATGACAGTGAAGAACAAGTACCCTCTACCGCGCATAGATGATTTGTTTGATCAGCTACAGGGTGCGAGGGTGTTTTCTAAGATTGATCTTCGTTCGAGCTATCATCAGCTGAAGATCAGGGACTCGGATATTATGAAGACTGCATTCAGGACCCAATATGGTCACTATGAGTTTCTTGTGATGTCTTTTGGGTTGACCAACGCCCCAGCAGCATTTATGCATCTGATGAACAGTGTGTTCAGGCCTTATTTGGATTCATTTGTGATTGTGTTCATTGATGACATTCTAGTCTACTCTCGTAGTCAGGAGGAGCATGCTCAGCATTTGAGTATTGTGTTACAAAGATTGAGGGAGGAGAAGCTATATGCTAAATTCTCCAAGTGCGAGTTTTGGCTCGAGTCCGTAGCATTTCGGGGACATGTGGTGTCTCGTGATGGTATTCAGGTTGATCCGAAGAAGATAGAGGCGGTGCAGAGTTGGCCTAGACCGTCCACAGCTACAGAGATCAGGAGTTTTCTTGGTTTGGCGGGATATTATCGCCGGTTTGTTCAGGGATTTTCATCCATTGCTTCTTCATTGACTAAATTGACCCGGAAGGGTGCACCATTCGTGTGGTCGGATGAGTGCGAGGAGAGCTTTCAGAAGCTCAAGACAGCTTTGACCACAGCTCCAGTGTTAGTATTGCCATCAGCTTCAGGTTCATATATTGTTTATTGTGATGCCTCGAGAGTGGGGATAGGTTGTGTGTTAATGCAGGAAGGTAAGGTAATTGCTTATGCTTCTCGGCAGTTGAAGCCACATGAGAAGAACTATCCTGTTCATGATTTGGAGCTAGCCGCCATTGTTCATGCATTGAAGATTTGGAGGCACTATTTGTACGGCGTGTCTTGTGAGGTGTATACCGACCATCGTAGTCTCCGGCACTTGTTCAAACAGAAAGACCTTAATTTGAGACAGCGGAGATGGCTAGAGTTGCTGAAGGATTATGACATTACTATATTATATCATCCGGGGAAGGCCAATGTGGTGGCCGATGCTTTGAGCCGGAAGGCGGTCGGTATGGGGAGCTTGGCATATATTCCAGCTGAGGAGAGGCCATTTGCTTATGATGTTCAGGTGCTAGCCAATCGGCTAGTGAGGTTAGATATTTCGGAGCCCGGCCGGGTATTGGCTTGTGTTGTATCTCGGTCATCTCTATATGATCGTATTCGTGAGCGCCAGTATGATGATCCACATTTGGCTGTCCTTAGGGACAGAGTTCAACATGATGATGCTAGAGATGTCACCATTGATAGTGATGGCGTATTGAGGATGCACGGCCGGATATGTGTGCCCAATGTTGATGGCCTTCGTGAGTTGATTCCGGAGGAGGCCCATAGCTCGTGGTATTCTATCCATCCAGGAGCCGCGAAGATGTATCAAGATTTGAAACAGCACTATTGGTGGAGAAAGATGAAGATGGACATTGTCAGACATGTAGCACGGTGCCTCAACTATCAGCAGGTTAAGTACGAGCATCAGAGGCCCAGTGGTGTATTTCAGCGCATTGAAATTCCTGAGTGGAAATAGGAAATGATCACTATGGACTTTGATACTGGACTCCCTCGGACAGCGAGGAAGTTTGATTCTGTTTAGGTGATTGTGGATAGGCTGACCAAGTCAGCTCACTTTATTCCAGTTAGTACTACCTACTCATCGGAGCGGTTGGCAGCGATCTTTATTTGGGAGATTGTCCGGTTGCATGGAGTCCCAGTGTCTGCCATATCCGACAGGGGTACTCAGTTCACTTCTCCGTTTTGGAGAGCATTTCAGCGAGAGATGGGTACGCGGGTTGAGTTGAGCAACGCATTTCACCCCCAGACAGACGGGCAGTCTGAGCGCACCATTCAGATCCTGGAGGATATGTTGCGAGCATGTGTGATTGACTTTGGTAGTTTGTGGGATGAGTTCTTATCACTTGCTGAGTTTGCCTACAACAACAGTTATCAGTCAAGTATTCTGATGGCCCCGTACGAGGCATTGTATGGCGGACGATGTAGATCCCCCGAGGGATGGTTTGAGCCTGGTGAGGATAGATTTATAGGGACTTAGTTAGTCCAGGATGCTCTGGATAGAGCAAAGTTGATCCAGGAGAGGCTTCGCACAGCACAGTCTCGCCGGAAGAGTTATGCGGACCGTAGAGTTCGAGAGTTGTCTTTCATGGTTGGTGACAGAGTATTGTTGAAGGTTTCACCTATGAAGGGTGTCATGAGGTTTGGGAAGAAAGGGAAGTTGAGTCCCAGGTACATTGGTCCTTTTGAGATACTTAGGAGAGTTGGAGAGGTGGCATATGAGTTGGCCTTGCCGCCCAGATTATCCAGCGTTCATCCAGTATTCCATGTGTCTATGCTCCGGAAATACATTGGAGATCCGTCTCATATATTAGACTTCAGTACCATTCAGCTTGATGGTGATTTATCCTATGATGTGGAGCCTATTGCTATTTTGGGTCGTCGGGTGAGAAAATTGAGGTCTAAGGAGATTGCATCAGTTAAGGTTCAGTGGAGAGGTCGACCCGTAGAGGAGGCCACTTGGGAGATTGAGCGGGAGATGCGGAGCAGATATCCTCACTTGTTTGAGACTTCAGGTATGTTTCTTGACCCGCTCGAGGACGAGCGTTTGCTTAAGAGGGGGAGAATGTGAAGACCCAGCCCGTCGTCATGGTAATTACCACCCCGTTGTGTTGTAATTTCATGTTGTATGCTTTTATATAAGTGTTACAGTCTATCGGGTGAATTAGGAGTGATTTGGATTGAAAATGAGGCATATAGCCTTTTTGAAGGAAACTTGAATAAGGAAAGTCAACCCGAAGTTGACTATTTAGTTAGAGGGCTCGGAATCGGATTCTGATGATTCGGTTAGTTCCGGGAGGTGATTTGTGACTTAGGGGAGCGATCGGAATTGAATTTGGAGGCCGGTGTAGAAATAGGCTTGAATTGGCTAAGGTTGAATTTTGGCGAAATCCGAACGGTAGGTGAGATTTTGATCCGGGGGTCGGAATGGAATTCCGACAATTCATGTAGCTTCGTTATGTGATTTTGGATATGTCCGCAAAATTTCAGGTCATTCGGACGTCGTTTAGTAGGGTTTTTGATTGATTGTGTAATTCGGAATGTTTTAAGGAATTTAGGCTTGAATTCGATGTGAATTATGGGTTTTGATGTTATTAGACGTGTTTTGAGGATTGGAACAAGTTCGAATAAGGTATTAGGATGTGTTGGTGTGTTTGGATGAGGTCCCGGGGGCCTCGAGGTGTTTTCGGATGGCTAAACGGGAGAAAACATGGAAAAATTGCAGGTTTGTGAATTGTGTACTGTTGTTTTCGCTCCTGCGGAAAAGGGAGCGCAGGAGTGAGTCCGCAGGAGCGGACAAGAAGGCGCAGAAGCGGAGGCGACCGCTGAAGCGGAGCCTGGCCCGTAGGGGCGGCTTCGCTGGTGCGAGAGGGCGATCGCAGAAGCGGTCTGGAGGCGTGATGGAGAAGTCCGCTGCAGCGGATAGTTGATCGCATAGGATAGTCCGCAGGAGCGGGCTCCTGTCCGCAGAAGCGGCAAAGACCGCAGAGGCGAAGGGTATTCCGCAGAAGCGGACCCGTAGGAGCGGTCCTTCGATCGCAGGTGCAGAAATGGCCAAATAGGCCCGGGTTCGCAGAAGCGACCAATTGGTCGCAGAAGCGGTTCCGCAGGGGCGGAAAATGGTCCGTATAAGATAAAATCGCAGTGAGTTAAGTGTATCAGAAGTTAGAAAATTTCAGAAACATTTCACACATTTGGGTCTCGGCTTAAGGAGGCGATTTGGGCGATTTTGAAGAGAAACTCAAGGGAAATCATCAGGTAATCTACTATGGACTTATACTATGATTAGTATTGGTAATATTATGCAATTATATCATGATAAGGGAGGAATTTGGGGTAATTTATGGAGGATTTAGCCCTAGGCTTGAACTTTAGAAAATCAAGGTTTTGAACGGGCAAATGGAGTCCGAATTTGGTAAATTTTATATGCTTAGACTCGTATTGAGATGAGGGTTCCGAATATGTGACTTTCGTGATTTTTTCGACAAGCGTACCGAAAGTCAGATTTTGGCAACTTTGTGAATTTCGGTGTAAATTGAATTGTTTTGACTGGGTATCGTTCCATTGGTCTAATTTGATGTGTATTTACTGTATTTGATCATATTCTACGCGAGCGGAGCTTCATTCTCGTGGCAAGGGTATTGCGGAGTAGTCGTCGTGCGGTATTGAGGTGAGTAATAGATGTGGGTGATGACCAGCGGGTTCGAAACCCCGGTATACCACTTTGTGACGCTGTATAACGGCGAGACACGTACTCTCATGTGAGTGCGGGGTCGATTGTAATTGGGGACTATGGCTTAGTCCGACTTGTTGATACTGTGTTATGATGTTAGGCTATTCTTGAGCCGTCGAACCTCCTTCTTGGATGGTTGCATACTATATTGTGGTGTTGGCTACTCTTGAGCCGTTGAACCTCCTTCTTGGACGGTCGAATATACTTGTGGGCTGTGAGCCAGTTATTGGATCCCGCGAGGATCGTTATCATTATCTTATCATATTGACATGCTAGTTTACTACCAGTCCACAGTTATTTCTGTTGTCATGCTATTTCCAATCTCTGGAACTTGATATTACTGATTTCAACTGAAAAATGATAAAAGAGTTTTCAAAAACTACTTTTGAGCCTGCGAGGCTGTAATTGCATATTAGCTGACTGGTAGTGGATCGGGCTGCGCGCCGCAGCGGTATATATGTTGGATCGGACTGCACGCCGCAGTGATATTGTGCTTGGGCTGTAGGAGCCCCTACGGAGTCTGAACCCCCACAGTGAGCACGGGTACCCAAATTGGATCGGGCTACGTGCCGTAGCGGTCATATCATAAATTGCATTGCATTTAGCTACATTTGATAGCTGTTATACCGTTTTGCTGGTACTTGTTGGTACAGGTATAGTTGATATTGGTTCTGTGACAAGGTATTTGATTACAGCTTTACATAGTGCTTTACATGTGTTGGTCTGGCAGTACTCATTTTACTCCCTGCACCTTGTGTGCAGATCCAGGTACCTCCCAGCAGTGATCCGGTAGCTGTTCGAGGCGACTTCTGTAGGATATTCGAGGTAGTTGCAGAGTCCGCAGGACCCGATATTCCTTCCTACTGTATTTTGATTCTGTATTGCTATTTCTTTCCGTACTTGGTATCTTGTAAACCATTATACACTTATGTTCAGTAGAGGCTCATGACTCTTGACCCTTCGGTCTATGGGAGTTGGTATGTGTTGGGACTTGGTTCCCCGTTTTCGATATATATATATATCACTGTCGTTTCATGTTTTGATATGTTAATTGGGATAAAGCGAGCTCCTAGCTCCGTTATTGTTATTGAGTGGTCAGGCTGGCCTAGCAGTGTGTTTGGCGCCATCACGACCGGATTTGGGGTCGTGACAGACAAGCAAATGAGAATCATCATACTGGCGCTCTCTAATGCGATCAAATAAGGAAGAGCGAGAAACCATATAAGCCAGTACCCGACTGGGCTCCAAAATATCCGACCTCATGAACCGATTGACCAAGGCCTGAACATCAATTGAAAGAGGTCTATACTCAATAGGAATATGCCAAACTCCCCAGACTCAGCGCCTTCCTACTCAAGGTATCGACCACCACATTGGCCTTTCCCAGATGGTACAAGATAGTAATATCATAATCCTTTTCTAGCTCTAACCATCTCCGCTACCTTAAATTGAGATTCTTCTCTTTGAAAAGGTGTTGGAGGCTACGATGATCAGTAGACACACCATACAGATAACGCCATCAAATCTTCAATGTGTGAATAATGGCAGCCAACTCTAGATAATGAACGGGGTATTTCTTCTCACGGGGATTCAACTGACGAGAAGAATAAGCAATAACTCTACCATCATGTATCAACACACACCCAATACCAACTCTCGAAGCATCATAATACGCAATATATGAAACTAACAATTGGGTTGTGGTCAAGGCAGTTTTAAGCTTCTGAAAGTTCACCTCACACTCATCCGACTACTAGAATAGAGCACCTTTCTGAGACAATTTGGTCAAGGGTGATACTATAGATGAAAATTCCTTAACGAATCGATGGTAATAACCTACCAAACTAAGAAAGCTGTGAATCTATGTGGCTGAGGATGATCTGGGCTAACTCTGAACCGCCTCTATCTTCTTCGGATCAACCTCAATACCCTCACTGGACACCACGTGCCCCAAGAAAGCCACTGAACTGAACAAAAACTCACACTTGGAGAACTTTGCATAAAGTTTCTCCTCTCTCAATCTCTGCAAAATAACTCTCATCTGCTCTGCATGATCCTCCTGACTATGCGAATACACGTACCAAAATATCAACAATGAAAACTATGACAAACGAGTCGAAATAAGGCCGGAACACAATTCACCAAATGCGTGAACATTGTGGGGGCATTGGTCAGCCCTCACAAGGAACTCATAATGACCATAACAAGTCCTAAAAGTTGTCTTAAGAGTATTCGAGTCCCTGATCTTCAGTTGGTAATACCCTAAATGGAGACCAATCTTATAGAGCACCCTCGCTCCCTGAAGCTTCTCGAACAAATCATAATGCGAGCCAGTGGATACTAGTTCTTAATTGTAACCTTGTTCAACTGCCTGTAATCAAATGCACATCCTCATCGCGCCATCCTTTTTGTTCATAAATCGCATAGGAGCACCCCACAGTGAAACACTATTCCGAATAAACCCCTTTATCAAGGAGTTCCTAAAGCTTCTCTTTCAACTCCTTCAACTCCGCCGGTGCCATACGATATGATGGAATGGAAATGAACTGGGTTCCCGAAACCAGGTCAATACCAAGATCAATATCCTTGTCTAGTGGCAAGCCTGGCAGGTCTGCAAGAAACAGTTTAGGAAAATCCCTCACAACAGGAACAAAATCAATATTGAGAGTCTATGTACTAATATCCCTCACAAATGCTAAGTATGAAAGACAATCCTTCCCAACCATCCGTTGGGCCTTCAAGAATGAAATCACCATACTGGGGACAAAATCAATAAAACCTCTCCACTCAATCCGTGGCACAACTAGCATAGCTAAAATACATTCTGATCATGCTCCTAAATCCCAATTTACCTCCCGAAGCTATGCGGACCATCAAAATTCACATCCGAGACCTATTTCACATAAGTCAATATCCGATTGACTTTTCTAATTTAAGCTTACCCAAAAGAGACTAAGTATCTCAAACCTTTCCAAACCTTTCCAAACCATTCCGAACTTAACCCAACCAACCCGGTACCATATAACACAGATGAACAAAGCATAAAGAAGCAAAAATGAAGAAAACGGAGCAGTAACTCATGAAACGACCGGCCAGGTTGTTACAATAAG